>JAXQGN010000099.1:0-70657 GCA_037039805.1 Irpex sp. M6601 | reverse complement strand
AATGAGTCGGCCCAGGTTCGAACTGAGGACCTTCTGTGTGTTAGACAGATGCGATAACCAACTACGCCACCGACCCGGTGAAATAGCAACTTCAGAGCAAATTCATACACAGCGAGGGATTGCGGAGCTCGTTTTATGCCATTACCAGTGCGAGCTCGAGCATTTATCTAGGAAGTACATAATAATCAGGTAGGCAAACCCGAGTGTGACCATGACCATCGCCCATGTACCGTGATTGAGGAGTAGGATGGAATACCTAGCCCGCATGTTCATCGTGCAGCCTACTACTTACTTATCTACGCGGCCGGATCCCACATAATACCAATACATGCGCAAGAAATGCGGTCATCATTCATGATGATGCAGAACCGTTCTTCATTTCGCTAACTCGTCCTCAAGTAGCGCAGCCCGCATCCCGCGTTGATTACTCGAGTCTTACCATAATTAAGACACAATCAGCACTCCACCGCAGCTGTTCGAACTGCCACTGAACCAATGACCATGGTGTAGGCATGTTGGACGGAACCTGACGGGGTCCCATGATGAATGCAGTAAGCAGGCGAGGGCAAAAAGCGCAGACATGAAGGAACTCATCTGTACGATAAGTATGGCGATATCGAATTACGATGGATGTAGTACAGTATAAGCTCGTGCCGGGGCATAAAGCAGTATGACAATGACGACGACGACAGTGATTATGAAACGAAACGACATGAGATGGGATGGGAGTGAGGTCCGTGTGTGTAACGTCCTGATTCCAATGTATCTGTGACTCCAAACACGGTCTGATGGATATCCTATCCGACATGCGAGAGCGATGATATCGATATATTACTGTACCGAGCGAGAATGATCATGAATGATGTCGACTAACCGAAACGAAACGAAACGAACGAACAATAAGTAAACAGCAGAAGCCAGTCGATGTGTATGAACGGTAGGTGGATGGGGATGCACGAGAACATTACGTAGATTTGAGCCTCACGGATGATTGATATGTAATGGCGATGATGCTTGTAAGTAACTTGTAATCATATAATACTGGGGTCATGAGGGCGATATGGATGGATTTGTAGATGGAGAGATGGCATTGCGGCGGATCGCCAGTGCCGGCGGGGCCCCGTCGAACCGGCTTTCGCTGCGGCGATAACGACTCAGCTGCGATAATACATCAAGTAGCTGATCAACTCGATATCGCACGACGAGCGGGCGACGGGCGGGGCGGGGCGGGTGCGGACGACGAGGTTTCAGGCTTTCAGCTGAGCCGGGCCTCCATGTACGTCATCGGCGTGATACGACGAGGCACCGTCACGCGCAAGTATTCGCCATCGAACTCGGCACGCACTTGAGTCAGGTCGGCGTCGTACCCAAAGGAGACGCGGCGCTCCAAGTGCCCTGCAATAAGAGCCGAAGATTATTAAACAACTCGAATATGTAACATGGTCGAAGTGCAACGTACCACCACCTGGTTCCCACGAATCTGCGACAATGTGGAGGATGCGTTTGCGTCTCGTCGACAACGTTCTGCAATGATTACAAAGGAGAGAACGGGAAATAGTCAGCACGGGGTTAGAACGACGTCATGACAACACTCGCATGAAAATGAAAATGAGTTCTGCGATCCGCGCGAACGCCGGAAAACGCAGGCTGAGACGGGAACGGCGCAGTCCAATCAACCCGCGCTGCTTAAACTTTAACGTCAAACGGCAAAACGTCTAAAATCGACCTCAGCGGCGACAGCGAGAAGCCTGGTCGACGAGAAGGGAAAGAAGAGGAAAACGGACGGGACGGCGCGAGACAGTCCCATCGATGAAGACTACTCACATTGAGTCACGACGGTAGCCAGGGAGACGCACGACGAGCTTGTACTCCCTGCGGCTTGTCTCCACGCGTATCTCCGGGTTCCGGGGGGAGGCATGTGCTAAGAACGGCTCGTGCGGTGCATGGTGCTGGCCGTCCTGCGCAGGGGGCGGTGGCGGTGTCAGAATGGTGGGCGGTACTGGCGGGGGCATGTACGAGGACTCGGCGTCCATGACAAAGGATGGTGTCGGGGAAAATGGGCGGGAGGTGGTAGCGGGCGATGCCTGCTTGGTGGATGTGGATGGGATTCCGGATGAGTCGTAGCGCGGGAGGGTATCGTCCCGGGTCATATATCCAGGCCTACGGGATGAGGAAGCGGATGTGGAAGAGGGTTGTGCCGTGGGCGATGTTGAGTCTAATGCAGAGGACGGCGTCGAGGTGGATGCCGATGACTCGTCTTGGGAGGATGATACAATTGAGGGCAGGGTATGGTACGGGGTATACATCGGTACGGGCAAGCTGTGTGTTGAGCTGCGGTCGACTCCACTGCTAGGCCGCACGGGTGTTGGAGAATATATTGTTCGAGCAGGCTCTTGTGCCGATATGGGGCGGCCACCTTGTAGAGGGACACTCCCGGAGGGGTTGGTCCGACGTTGGTAATGCTGTGGGGACGATGTCTTGGACGACGACGGTATAGATGAGTTCTCCTCCGATGTGTCCATCGCCTTGGGACTCGTGGGTCGTTGAGACGGACATGAGTCTGAAAGAGCGAAGGGAGTGCTCGGAGGCATGCTCAAAGACGAAACATCAGATGAGCTTGGCGTACCGGAAATCTGCTCGCTTGATAGCCCGCTAGTGGCCTTCCCCATGTGCTCACGATAAAAATCTGCTGCCTCTTGGGAATACGGTTGGTGATCGTTGGAATTGAGCTGCTGGGAGAACGAGTGCATAGGCGGAAACGGGACCTCTCGCGGGCTGTCTACCGATGCGTGCCGTTTGGAGTAAGATGTGTTCCGGTGGACAAGAGCCGGCCGTTCAAACGTCGGCGAGCGGGGTGTGCGGACGATGAAAGACGAATGCGAGTGTTGGAGAGCAGGGCGAGTCTGCTGCAGGGGCGTACCTGTAGGACGGACAGAAGATGAGTGTGGAAAGTAAGAGAGAAAGAGAGGGAGGAGGCCAACGATCAGATGGGTGTGGACGCATGTGTGGCTTGCTGCCTTGCAAGGCACGGGGAGACAGACGGAGATCGGGGGCCAGAAATCTGCCCCCAGCGAGGACCGAACCCCCGGCTTTACGGCATCGCTTGGACATGGTGGACGGAACATATCCACGACATCTCGATATTCTCGTGGTCGTATAATACCCCGCCCTCGTCGTCTGCCCCGTCGATGCCCACCTTCCACTGCCGTATCTCTGACTGACTTCGACCACGTACACAAGCGTAAGCTCATGCTCATCATCAACGGCAGCGAGAAGACTCGGCTACGGCACGGTGCGGGGAACAGGCTGCTAGCGCGGCCACTACTCCCAAGCGATGGATCCTGCGGTACGTAAAGAAAGAACAAGAACACTCACCACACGGCGTACTCCTGGGACTCTCTCTCGTCAACATCTCAAACATGCTGTCGTCTGTCTCTCGTAGCTGTCCTTCGTACGTCTGTTCTTGTCCCGAGAGTATTTGGTCCTTCCTTTGTTTGGCGGAAGCGTGGTCTTCAATTCGTAGGTTCTGAAAGGGGGTCGATAGATCGGAAGAGTCCGACGACGAAGACGACAGCAGCGACTGTTCAGACGAAGAGGGGGTGGTCGTCGCGGGAGACAGCGGGGGAGTAACGTTTGTGGTAGTAGCGGCGACGTTGGAGGCAGAGGCAGAGTGGGGAATAGCTGGGGTCGAGGACATGGACGGTCTTTGTAGAGGCATGGCCGGGTGGCACTCGAGGCAGGGACTGTGGGGCACCACGCAAATTGCAATGCCAGAACTGTCGAATGGCTCTCGTAAACCTGCGCGCGCTGGAGTGGATTCCCGGTGGAGACGCAATGACCCACTCCCAGGCGTCTCTCAGCGCACTGCGGCCATCAACCTTGAGCCTGCCCGCAGCGACCCCGCACGGCACAAAGACAGCGAGGACGACGAGAACCACAGCGAGGTGTGGGGCAAAGAGTGGCCGACGCACCCCCGCCATGTCCTTGTTCAGTAATCGGGCGCATCAAGATTCAATGACGTAGGGCGTCTAATGGCCTTTACCGAACCTTTAGCCGCCAATGACGACAGTGCTCAAGTTGTGGCCAGGGTATCTCGGATAGCTATCTTACTTGAACTCTGTTTATCCCATTATCCTCAAAGTTCGAAATACATGCTTCCTCTCTACAATACGGGTGCATAAATCCAGCAGAGACGCAAGTGCGTGAGGAGACATTTCATTCATAAAGGCATCCAGTAGAGCACAGCCTGTTTCTTTGGCCGTCCATTATGTAAAACTGCTACAGTGCGAAGAGCTGAACCGAGCTAAACCGGAGCCCCGAGTTCTCGCCTCATATTTCGGGAAGCTCAATCTATAAGGCAGCCGACCTCATAACACCCCATAAGGCAATCAACCCCTCACCCTTAATGTGGCCAACGGCATTGAATAATTAATGTCATTTTCCATGGAACACGCTGGTGTGGTATAATAGCTATCCGTATATTAACAAAGAAGAGAAACCAAAAACAGTCAAAGCGAGAGAGCGAACCGAGGAAACCAGATACCATAACACCGCCAGCCCCTTACAGCGTCTTAAAATCCCTCGAACTCGACCGCGAAGGCCTCGGGAGCTCCGTGAACTCTTCCTCGAGCGTCCGGTTGCTACCACTGCTGCTCGAGATGGGCGCACCCCGCACGGGCTGTTCTAGCACAGGCTGAGAGAAGTGCTCTCTCAACCGGTTGTTCACCTGACGATGGAGCTAAACAGATGAGATCAGTAAACGCTACCCCACACACCCTGATATCCGTAAATCCCAAACTCACCTCACCACCGACGGTCCTCGTAACCGCGAACAAAGGTCCCACCATGCCCAGTTGGATGACCACGAATCTACAATTCCATGATATCAGTACGAATTGTCCAGTTTTCCCAAATCCAGGAAAGGCAAATCAAATCCAAGAAGTGAACTCACGCAGAGGCGCCAGCAAGTAGCAACAGCGTAAAGTACAGCGGGTTGAACAGCACGGCCATCGCCTCGTTCCAGCCCAACACGACCAACACGCCGTACATCCACACAGGAATCTGCGCGACGCTCGACACAGTGCTGCGCTTCGCCTCCACGTAGAACGCGTCCGCGTCCTTTCGGAACCGGCTCGTCAGCTCCACGGCCTTGGTCTCGGAGAACACGACGAGCGTCGAGGGGAAGTCGAACTCGTCGGCGTCGGCCGTGAGGGAGTCGGAGGTCTCGGAGGGGAGGGTGTATGCTAGGCTTGGGTCGGTGGGCGTGATCTTGCAGTATAGCGGGATTAACTCTATGGTCTGTTACGTATCCCGGTGTTAGGTTTCTCGTGTTCATAAATGAAACGCTAGCATGATAACGTACCTCGTCCTTTGCCTTTTTGAACGCCCCGTCGATATCGTCTTCAGGGGTCCACACCCTAGGCACGCCTTTTTCATCGTAACGGAACCGCTCCTCAAAGTGCGTCCGGAGCTTGGCCAGGAACGACTGGTTGGCAGTCTGCTCGTCAATCTTGGCACGTAGGGCCAGCCACGCACGCTTGCGCAGAGTAGTAAGTGCAGTGGTGTTCTCTTCTTCTGTGCAATTGAAGCCTAGCAGATGCCATGTCAGTGTCACTCTTTCTGTGCAACCATATTTGTGGGTACTACGCACTCTGAGCTTTCGTCAGGTACGACGATTCGGCCTTGTCGATCAGTTCGCGGAAGCTCTTGAGGATGCTGTCCCACATCTTCAGCGAAGGTCGGTTGAGATGCAACTCCACGGGTTCGGAGATCTGTCGCTTGAAGTTTCGCTATGCATGGTAATTTCCATATCAGTAACTTGATACAAATGCATAAGACACGGGCCGCATACCTCGATAGCGTTGACCATCTTCTTCGTCTCATCCTTCCTGCACTGATCAGCCACACTCTTCAGCTCATCCTTCAACAGCCCAAACTCGTCTTCATAAGTCCAATCCGTATCCTCAATAAGTGCCTCCTTCGCACCATCGAGGAATGCCGCTTCCCACTTCTGGCGTGCGACGTTCACGATGTCGGCAAAGTTGTACCCCTCACCGCGTAGACCTTCCAACATCTCTTGCTTGAACGAGCTCAACGACAACTTGTGCAGATTCTTGATCTGTCCGAGGAAGAGTGGGGAAAGGGTGGAGTCGAGTACTGCGATGAGATCTGTGCGTTTGCGCTTGTACACGCCTTGGTGATACCGCGACGCGTTGGTGTCGTATCGAGCTGAGAGGACAAAGCGTCAATATCGGCATTCACGTAGGAAATGAGACAAAGAAAGCTTTACCTAAGGCACCGGTTCGCCATGAGCGCATCATCGAACCGAGGTTTTCAACAACCTTTCCGGCCTCGATGGGTCTCCTTTGGGGTTTAGATTGCTCGTTGAACTCTGCGAGTGCGCCTGCCGAGATTTCATCGCAACGGAATTGGGCAAGGAGCTCCTGCTGTGTGGGCAGATCCAAGTCCTTGTTTGTTTGGACTTGTTCCTGTAGAAGCACACACATTGAATTGAAATGAGACCGGCACGCGAGAATGAAACGAAATGAGGCGTACCCAGACTCCCTCCATGTAGAAGGCGACACCGTCGGCAGGGATACGCTTGTGGTACGCAGGCTTGAAGACATAGTCATCGCGCGACTTGTCGACGAAACGCTTCCGTAGGTCAACTACCGACTGTTCGAACTTGTCTGCTGCCAGGACCTTATGAGGAAGTGCCGAGAATGAGAGGTCAAAGTAGTCGGAAAGTTTCCTGTCCTTGAGTTCTTCGGGCTTTGACAGAGACTCCCAGATCTTCTGCATGTCTGCGGTCAGGGTGGCTTCTAGGTTTGCTAAGGGTGTTGTTCCAATGTGATCACGGATGACGAAGAGGAGCAGCGTTCGTGGGTTTCGTCTGGAACATGTTCAATATGGGTCAACCGTTGAAGAGCTCTAGAATACTCACCCATCCGCAGTCTTCTTCCCGAAGAGGCCCAAGTTCACTTCGAACACTGTCTTGAGCAGCCCCATGTTCGCGCCTTGGTACAGACCGACTTGGTGCTCCCATAGGTTGACAATGAGAACTTCTGATGATGCGAGGGAGAACAGCGCTGATTTACGCTCAAAGTCCTGTACAACATGTTAGCTCCTTGGGTTGTGTGACCAAACGTGCGTGCAACGTTACCTGGTCCTCGCCTCGTTCCCGTCCGTCCGTACCCTCAACGTCCATGACCATCACGTTCATTTCTTTCCCGCGACACATCCATATCCCTATGCAAGCCGTTAGGAGATGTCTGCTATGCGCCCCTGCTACGTGTACGCACCCTTCGTAGTTTGCTGTCGTTGCGTTTCGTCCATGACATCGAAGTTGGTGCCGAATAGCCGGTTCAGTAGCGTGCCTAACATATCGTCGTTAGAACCTCTTCATATCTAGGATAACATTAAGGCCTACTTTTCCCTGTAGATTGAGAGCCAAATACTGCGACGATATCATAGTCGAAGCCGGCGTCTTGTAGACCCCAACGCGATATTTGAGGTGTCAGTTCCTGCCTGTGGGTCGAAGTGAGGAACTCGCCGAGCATGAGGTCGATAAAGCACATACGTCCATTCCTTTGCGTCGTTGATTATCTGTACTCGCTCCGAGTTGCTGTCGAGCTTTGCACTTCCATTTCCGAGACCGTTGGGGATATGACCGTTCGTAGCTGTTATGGGTTAGCATGCTTTCGCGAGGGCGATAATACCACACTAACAAGATTCTGCCATGCTGAGCGAGGTGGTGGTTGTGTTGAAAAGAGCGTATGAGGTAGATTCAAGCTGAAGTACTGAAGACTGTAGGTGGTCGAGGATATAGGCACACCACCTGCAACTGGTCTGCACGTAGCCAACCCACGTGGATATGCCCTTTCTAGGTAATTGACATCAGTTGATCGGCGCCGTTACAGCTGGCGGTGCTCGGTTCGCGACACTGCTCCTTCTTCCTCGCAGCCACCATGCTCAATCCGCGAGGAAATAACAGGCTTGATTGCGTAAAATGACTGGAAATTTTTGTTAGCTTCTTTTTGCGAGAATGGAATGTACAAGCGATAAACCAAGTATGAGCGCATGTGAGCAGTGTTCTCAAAAACTCCGGTTTGGCGGTACTCATTACTCGCAGGCGTCAAAAGTGATGCGAAACATGTCGGGAGCGAACTACGATAGAACGAGACCTGGGATGCATTCTGAAATATTTATGGGGTAACAGAAGATAGTTTATGATAGGAATGTGTAAATATGTTGGAATTAAAATCAACACTTCCTACGTTATGAGCACTTCCCTCAAACTACGAAAATCCAAGTCGGCCAATAGACCGGTAAATTTGACGGTTTCTGTCCCAAAAGTAAGTCCAACATCTCCATATACTGCCTACCAAATTTTGTACCATTACTCAGGGTAAGTGAGCTGCAATGTGCTCGCCACTGTGCTAATTTTCGCCCTATTTGGCGCTTGATAGGCCAAAAACACCCGTCGAAGGCTGCCATGTCAAAAATCCCTGGCCATGTACAAGACATATCACAGCTTCAAAATATCACGAAAATAATATTTAAAGGGGGTACTATCGACCATTAAAGCTGCAGTTTCTCCAGCCTGGCCTTTGTGATTTGACAGCCATCAAATTATGAGCTCTGGGGTGCCGAACTTCTTCGCCATATTGACCACGAAAGAGTAACTCTTGGAGCGTGAGCTGCTACGTACGAGTCATAACCACAATACAGTACATGCAAAAATATTTCTACGATTTTAAAAGTATTTATGGTCCCTGAGCACGGCTGCGAGCCTCGACATGCGATTCGCATTACTTTTGACGCCTGCGAGTACATTGATTATCACTATAGCTAGATTTGCCCAATGTTCTCTAAATCTATGAACGACGCTGTAGCTCAGTATGAGACCATGTCCTCTCATCCTACTCAGTTCATTGTTTGGCTGACCGGTCAGGAACGACACTACTGGCCGATACCCTGACGATCTGACCTTGTGACCCCACCCATGCTCAAATTCGATTGCTCTCACAGCCTATAGCATCATTTCCTTCGATTTCAAGACACTGTCAACCTAGTTTCCTGACATCCGTTCATATTCCGTCTTGCTAGGCTGATTAGCATGTCACTATCCCACCGCTTCCCGGACGTACCCAGGAACCGTCCCCGTGTTATTGACTTCTTGAGGCGCCACGATATAAGTATAGAGCACAGTTGAATAGGAGCTGGATCACGCTTCCACGCCCTCTCCTTGGTCTTCTTGACTTTTATCTGACAATCTGCGTCGTTTCAATGGAGGCTCAGTTTGCACAGTCGCGTTTGATTTGGGCTCCGAAGGATCCGGCGAGAACTCGTGTGGAAGGCTTCCGCAAGATTATTAACCGCAAGCATGGCTTGAACCTCAGTACGTATGGAAAAGTACCAAAATATCTCTGCTACTTACCTCCGTCATCTCAGAGGATTATCATGATCTACACAGATACTCAGTAACCGATTATACTTTCTGGAAAGACTTATGGGAGTATTTGGGTATCGTTTACTCCGTACCTCCAAAGAAGGTGAGAATCTTTACCGTTAACAGGAAACATTGCTAACGAGTATTGCAGGTACTCATTCCCGGCAAGCTGGAAGAGGTGCCGGAATGGTTTCCGGGTGCTCGCTTGAACTATGCAGAGAACGTTCTACGTCATAACGGCGATTCCATTGCCATCACAGGTGCTCGCGAGACAGGAAATGTTAAACATGTAACCTTTCGCCAGCTGCGAGAACTGGTTAGGGAAATGGCGGCTGCGATGCGTGTGCATGGCCTGCAAAAAGGGGACAGAGTCGCAGGTAACTTCAACCAAACAAACACTTACGTGTAGGGATCTCTAACTAAAGCACGTAGCTGTCATCACCAACCACATCGACGCTATCGTCATTGCATTGGCATCCGCAAGTATTGGGGCATTATTCTCTAGCACTGCGACCGACATGGGTGCACAGGTCAGTAGAGTAGTCTAAGGAGTTCAATATCAAGGCTGACACCAATGGATAGGGCGTTCTTGATAGGTATAGACAAGTCAAACCTAAACTCGTCTTCGCCGAAACAGAGGTTGTTTACGCGACGAAGACCATCAATTTGCTACCTAAGGTGATCACAGTTGTGAAGGATCTGCAAAGTCACGGCCTCGAACGTGTCATTCTTCTACCAAGTGCAAAGACCGGGCACGAAGCACACGTCCCTGCAGGCATTCCAAACTGGTGAGTGCATGCCATCGTGATACAGTTCCCTGCCGATGTTGAAGTATTTGCAGCTACACTCTCAGACAATTCCTCGCACGTGGGGACAGTCGGCCTCTCACGTTCGAGCAGGTTCCGTTTAACCATCCATTCTTCATCTTGTATTCTTCAGGCACGACAGGCGTGCCCAAGTGCATTGTTCACTCTGTCGGGGTAAGTCTATCATTAATTCTTTACGCAGCGTGTGCTAATCATTTGTACGCATCAGGGTCTGATCCTCAATGGTATGAAGGAGCATGTTCTATCATACGATATCGGGCCAGATGATACGTACTTTCAGTACACGACAGTAAGTTGGATCCACTACTCCATGCTTATACTTTAGTGACAAATGCGGTTGTTTCACAGCCCGGGTGGATGATGTGGAACTCGATTATACCAGGACTATCTCAAGGAGCACGGCTCATCGCATACGACGGGTCACCTTTCCATCCTTCTCTGACCGAGTTCTTGAAGTTTGTGAACGATCAAGGGTTCGTGCCATGTTGAATTCCGTTAGGTATAGCTCACGCCCGTCTAGAACGACTATATTTGGCACCGGCCCTCGTTTTCTCGCTGAAATACAAGCTCAAGGAATTGATCCTCGTAAGTCGCTCGCTAATCAGTAAGACCACAAATTTAAACATATCAATGGACGTCCTACTGTAGATAAACTCGCCCCGTTTGACTCGCTGCGCACCATCATGTCCACCGGTGCCCCCCTAACCAACCAGGTATTCGAATGGGCGCAGGAGGCGTTTGGCGACGTTCACCTCACGTCAGTTTCCGGTGGGACTGACATCTGCGCGGGATGTAAGCAATATTTCTTCCATCCGCTAAACCCGAGTTGATTCAGCATTTCATGATAGTCTGCTCCGCTTGCCCTTCGCTCCCTACATATTCTGGCGGTAGGTAGTCCTGTCTTATTTTGACGCAGATCATCTCGAAGCTTACCTCGTCAAAAAGAATTGCAAGGGAAAGCTCTCGGCATGGCCGTCGAGATTTGGGACCTCCATGGCAAGAACGTTGAGGAGACCGGTACGCCGGGTGAATTGGTCTGTGTACGACCTCACCCAAGTATGCCTGTATTTTTCTGGGGCGACGAGAACAACGAGAAGTATAAGAAGGCCTATTTCGATATGTGGCCAGGTACGTGATTTGTACATCGATTGAATGAGACAACGTCCGTATTTACCGTTGCTGCTAGGTGTCTGGCGACAAGGCGACTTCATCGTCAAGAACCCTAAGACGAAGGGTTTCATGATTCTAGGACGCAGGTGGGTCCTCTTCTAGTTCACATCAATTCTTCGAGATACTCATCTCACTATAGCGACGGCGTCCTTAACCCCAGTGGAGTTCGTTTCGGCTCTGCAGAGATATACGCTGTGCTCGATCAATTCCGTGAAGAGTTCGATGACACACTATGCGTGGGCCAGAGACGGCCGGAAGACAAGGACGAACGCGTCCTGCTCTTCTGCAAGATGCGTCCCGGTGTCAAGTTCACAGATTATCTGGTACAGCGGGTGAAAACTGCGATTCGCCAGGCACTCAGTGCGCGACATGTGCCTAGCTATATATTTGAGATCGAAGACATACCGGTACGTATACTTCACCGCTCTTTAGAGCTCAGAAGAAGGTGATCACTGAATATGGCTGCAGTATACCGTCAATAATAAGAGGATAGAGATTGCGGTCAAGCAGATCGTGTCCGGCTCCAACCTCAAGCCGAGTGGCACAGTGGCGAATCCAGAATCTCTCAAGTTGTATTACAAGTTCCGACACTTGGAAGAGTTACTAAAGGAGCCGAAGGCAAAGCTTTAGAGGGATTCGGTGTGTACCCGTGCCATCGTGTTGGTGTATTGTTCGGCATTCGCTCGAATATTGTGAATGAGAATCCTTTCTTTACCTCAATAGAGACGGAACTTCACACTAGAGATGTCAGGCTTAGAGATCTAGCACGCGAAAATCTATGTCGCATTGCTTGAGTGCACGGCAGCAATTACATACTCGGAGACATTCTCATGACCAGATTTCCAGCATCCTATAAGTACAGCACAGATCAGTTCATCTTCCACAGTTCACCACATCTTGTCAGGTTTGGCATCACGTTCTCAGAGGTATCGATGCTTCTATATATCCAGATCCAGTTTCACCTGAAGCCACTCAGGCACGTTAGAGGAAGCCCGTGCCATAAAGCAAGTTAGCCACTCACGTCTTCGATGACGTCCTCGATACCCTTACTAAAGGCCTTCACAGTCTGTTGTAAAGCCTCAAACTCATGCACCGTCATCCCACTGCATTGCAATGGGTTCATCGGTTGATACACAAGCCCATCCTCCAGGACGACGAGGCTCGAAGGCTGCAAGAGCAGCGCCTTTGCCGCCCGCCTCGTGTATCCCTTATACCAATCGCTCCAATGTAGTCTCCTAGTACCGAGGAGGGTAGTCCAGCCGTTCCCCTGGCAATGCTTACACATCGTCGAGGAAAAAATAATATCGCACCAAGCCGTGTCCGATGCACATTTGACGGCGGCCGTGGCGCACTTTCTGTGGTACGACTGAAGGCGGAGGAGTGTCTCGGCAGATATGTCTCTGAACTCTGCGGGAAGTGGAGGTTCCAGAGGCCATATGGGCTCCTGTAGGGAGAGCTTTGCTGCTATGCATGCCTCCTCGCGTAGATGGCAGATACAGGCGACTGCAAAGGCGCGTAGTGGCTCTGTGGCTGCTACAACTGGCCAACGATTGCGGAGGATCGTCGCGATCACGTCCATCTCGTATTTGACGGCGGCCTTGAGAGCCAGCGCTATTTCGCCGATATCGTTGAGCTCGGGTTGCTCGACGGGATAGCACAAGGTGAGCAGAATTTCCAATGTGCGTTCGGCCTCGTCAATGTCCACAACCGGTAGAGCGTCGACATTTTTGGCGACATCGTCGTCACCTTGCGCTGGCTGTGGTAACCTCAACATGTCCTTGAAGACATCTGAGCATTTCTTGAGAATCAGCTTGCATACTCGGAATAGGGTGCCATTTCCCGCACGGATGATGAAGTCTGCGTCTTCGTCCGCAAATAACGGGTTATATTTACTGTCTGTATGCAGAGTGACGTGGGCCTGAGCCATTTTGTGAGGTCTAATATTGAGTAAAGAGGTAGTAAAGTGAGCATCGGTTTCAGCTTGAAGTTCAGGTTCGCATAAGGCCATAGCGTGGCGCGCATGGTCGGTCCAACCACGCCGCATAGCGTCATTGCTCATCTCTTGCAGCTGCCGAGTGCAAGAAACTAAAGAGGCCCGACAGTGCAACAAAGGAAATACATACCGCTTTGGAGGTGAGTATATTTTGTGCTGGGTGCTTCCAGTTCAACGCTTCGAGCCTGAGCGACCGTGCTACGAATGAAAGACTGGGAAAACACCTGATCACAGGTACCACGAGCGACTGTGAGAAGTTCAAGATACGATGTTCGTCCCGCCAATGTCGATATCACTGGCAATGGTCGATGTACACATGAGAGCCCAGCTAGATCCGATTCAATTGCCTAAAGTGCCCATCATACCCTTTCTTGGAAGCTGAGTCAGCAATACGCGCATTGATTCAAGTCCGCGATACTCATTGCTGATTCCCTCACTCACCATGTCAGCCTGAGCAAATCGCAGAGTTTCATAAGCAGGTGGTCTGAGTATACCATAGCCGATATTTCCACTGGCGGTGCGACGAACTAACACGTACTTGTATTCGACCAGCTTGAGCATTAAATGATATGTACTAGTACTCTTGGGTGGTATGCATATGTTTAGAGCAGTTATACGACCGTCAACGGCGACACTGTGCTCTTTCTCTGCGACCTCGACAAATTTGATGGTCATGGTCTTCAAGTTGAATGTGACACCTTTTGCTGAGTCAGCACACTTCAGCGCGTCCAATATTTTGTGCGCGTATGTACGCTGGTAGACGCCTGGCTGTCCCGCCAACAACGGTGACCTCCTCAGTCGCTCACTTTCTACTCTCATCTCTTTTGTCTTCCAGCTTTTGTTGACACTCTCGTCGGTGCTCTTGAACGTCAGGACACGGTCGTGTAAGCTGCGATGCATCTCTATAACTTGACGCTCCAGCCGCCAACTGCAATTACCCAGGCAATCGTTGGCAATTTCTCGGGAGCCAGGCAGCAGGAAATCATCGTTTCTCGTGGCACTCGGCTGGAGCTTTTGCGACCGGACGTACAGACGGGAAAGGTCTCTACAATTATTGCCAGTGATGTGTTTGGGTCGATACGCTCGCTTGCGGTGTTCAGGTTGACTGGAGGGACAAAAGGTGCGTTACAGGCTCTCGAGGAGGCGTACGTTGCACTCATTGTACACCCTTCACAGACTACGCCGTTGTAGGCTCCGACTCTGGTCGCATCGTCATCCTGGACTATGACCCAAAAACAAGCAGCTTCGTGAAGGTGCATCAAGAGACGTTTGGCAAATCTGGCGCGAGGCGCATTGTACCTGGTCAATACTTGGCGGTGGACCCGAAAGGTCGAAGTCTAATGATTGCTGCTGTTGAGAAGGCGAAGCTGGTGTATATTCTCAATCGAGACGCCGCTGCCAACTTGACCATCTCCTCACCGCTCGAAGCACACAAGAACAACGCCATTATTCACCATATCGTTGGTCTCGACGTTGGATTCGAGAATCCCATCTTTGCTGCATTGGAAGTCGACTACTCCGAGTCGGACCAAGATCCCTCGGGCGAGGCGTTCAATAACGCAGAGAAGGTCCGTTTCGACGCTAATTATCGACTAATACACACTCATCTGACTTCCTTCTTTCTTCCATCTCAAGATGTTGACGTACTATGAGTTGGACCTTGGTTTGAACCACGTCGTTCGCAAATGGAGCGAACCAACAGACCCGCGAGCTAACTTGTTGGTCCAAGTTCCTGGTGGTCAGCTGGCGTCGTCCGACCGCTATGACGGGCCCTCTGGTGTGTTAGTTTGCTGTGAAGATCATATCATCTATCGACACATGGATGCACCTCAGCACCGTGTTCCTATTCCCCGAAGACGGCACCCACTGGAAGACCCCGACCGTGGTCTCATAATTACGGCCGCTGTGATGCACAAAATGAAGGTTCGTTTGAGTCAATATACCCTGCTCCTGCGAGATCTTGACTTTTGATATCTAGGGCGCGTTCTTTTTCCTTCTGCAAAGCGAGGAAGGTGATCTCTACAAAGTCACTATCGAGCATGACGAGCAAGACGTGCGGGCTTTAAAGATCAAGTACTTCGACACTGTCCCTATCGCCTCGAGCTTGTGCATCCTCAAGTCAGGTTTCCTTTTCGTCGCCGCAGAGTTCGGTAACCAGTGCGTCTTGTCCGCAACTCTGCACTAGTGACTTATTTAACCAGTGTTTATCCAGCCAACTCTACCAGTTCCAGAAGCTCGGCGACGACGATAACGAACCCGAATTCTCCTCGACGTCCTATCCTTCATTCGGCATGGCAGACCCTTCATCCGCTCTTCCTCGCGCATACTTCCAACCTCGAGGCCTGGACAACCTGACGCTGGTTGACGAGCTGGAGTCCCTCGACCCCATTGTGGACGCCAAGGTCCTCAACATTCTACCAAACTCTGATTCGCCGCAGATTTTCGCTGCTTGTGGACGTGGTGCGAGAAGCTCCCTGAGGATGCTTCGGCATGGTCTCGAGGTTGAGGAAGTTGTCAGTTCTGATTTGCCTGGTATTCCGAATGCCGTTTGGACTACTAAACTTAGAGAAGATGGTGAGTACTCTTTAGATGAACTTTGAGATTTGGCTGACTCATTTTCCAGACCCGTTTGACTCGTACATTATTCTCTCGTTCGTGAACGGCACACTCGTCCTAAGCATCGGCGAAACCATCGAAGAAGTCCAAGACACTGGCTTCCTCTCCTCAGCACCCACCCTCGCCGTCCAACAAATCGGCTCCGATGCCCTCCTTCAAGTGCACCCTCACGGCATCCGGCACGTTCTCTCCGACCGACGCGTCAACGAATGGCGGGTTCCGCAGGGGAAGACGATCGTCAGCGCGACGACGAACAAGCGACAGGTCGTCGTGGCGTTGAGTTCTGCGGAGCTTGTGTACTTTGAGCTTGATCTGGATGGACAGCTGAATGAGTATCAAGATAGGAAGGCTATGGGCAGTACGGTGCTCGCGTTGAGTATTGCGGAGGTTCCGGAGGGGAGGCAGCGCACTCCTTATTTGGTGTGTCCCACTATTAACAAAGGAAAAGCTGCCTCGAGCGTTGCGTTCTTACCGAATGATCTTATAGGCTGTTGGATGTGAAGACCAGACCGTTCGGATTATCTCCCTTGACCCGGAAAGCACGCTCGAGACGATCAGTCTGCAAGCTCTTACGGCGCCACCGTCCGCGATTTGCATTGCGGATATGCTGGATGCCGGTATAAACAAGATATCACCGACGACGTTCGTGAACATCGGATTGCAAAATGGTGTTCTCCTACGAACAGTGCTTGACCCTATTAATGGACAGCTCACGGATACTCGAACTCGGTAAGTAGCAGGCCTTGCGCATGCAGTCGGTCAAGAAATGGTCTGATCCTTTTCTTGTTTCGCCAGCTTCCTTGGCACGCGCCCTATACGTCTGATTCGAGTCGCTATTCAACGAAATCCGGGTATCCTAGCGCTCTCGTCACGATCGTGGCTCAATTACACCTACCAGAACCTTATGCACTTCACACCGCTCATATTCGAGAACCTTGATTATGCCTGGAGTTTCTCAGCGGAACTATGTCCTGAGGGTTTGATCGGAATCTCAGGGAGTGTATTGAGGTAAGACCAGGTTTTTGACAACCCTGCTGTCACAATATTTACCGTTATGTGGTAGGATATTCCAGATACCGAAGCTTGGCACGAAGCTCAAGCAAGATAGCATTCCCCTGTCCTACACCCCCCGTAAAATGATCACGCATCCTGCCAATGGCTATCTATACTTGATTGAGGGTGATCATCGAGTACTCGCTGAAGATGCTGCACAAGCGAAGCTGGCAGAACTGGTACGAACGGACGATCTTTCATAGCGCCGTTATTGGTTGACATATTGTCTTTCAGAAACAGAAAGGTCAAAAGGTGGACGAGGACCTCCTCAACCTCCCTCCTGACGTGTTTGGAAGGCCAAAGGCTCCCGCTGGTACATGGGCCTCCGGTATCCGAATCGTCGACCCAGTGAACGTACGAATACTCTTTTTTATTTCTAACATCGATACTGAAAGCAACGTTTGTAGGCCAGGACTGTGAACTTCATCCCACTGGATAATAACGAAGCTGCGTTCTCGATCGCGGTCGTTTCTTTTGCCGCGCGTGGCGGTGAACAAATGCTTGTCGTCGGTACTGCCAAAGATACGTTCCTCGCGCCTCGTTCTTGCAGCAGTGGTTTCCTCCGCACGTACAAGGTGATCAATGACGGTCAGGATCTTGAGCTTTTGCATAAGGTGTGTGCATACACAGACGCTTGTTTATCTGAGACGTGGCTTACAATTCTATTGCTCCGCATAGACAGAGACGAATGATGTACCTCTGGCTGTGCTGGGCTTCCAGGGGCGATTAGTCGCAGGTGTCGGGAAGGCTCTTCGTTTATACGATATGGGCAAGAAGAAGCTTTTGCGCAAAGTAGAAAACAAAGTTCGTCATGTGTTTTTTCTCGGATGTTCAGCTGCCTTATATTCCACTGTAGACTTTCTCTTCCGCGATTGTTACTCTGGCTACACAAGGATCTCGCATCATTGTTGGCGACATGCAAGAGTCTATCTTCTTTGCGACGTACAAACCACCGGAGAACCGCCTCCTCGTCTTCGCGGATGACTCACAGCCTCGCTGGATTTCATCCGCCACGATGGTCGACTACAACACTGTCGCTGCGGGAGATCGATTCGGTAACGTCTTCGTCAATCGCCTCGACGCAAAAGTGTCCGATCAAGTGGACGACGACCCCACTGGCGCCGGTATCTTGCACGAGAAGGGAATTCTCGCCGGAGCGCCACACAAAACACAGATGCTCGCACATTACCACGTTGGCGATATCGTCACTTCGATAACCAAGGTGTCCCTCGTGGCAGGTGGTCGTGAAGTGCTGCTGTACACTGGCCTTCATGGGACCATTGGTATCCTGGTCCCGTTCATCTCAAAGGAAGACGTCGACTTCATTTCAACGCTCGAACAGCACATGCGCACGGAGCAAGGAAGCCTTGTCGGTCGCGACCACCTAGCGTGGCGTGGGTACTACGTACCGGTGAAGGCAGTTGTCGACGGCGATCTGTGCGAAACCTTTGCACGCTTGCCTGCGACAAAACAGAGTTCGATTGCCGGGGAGCTCGACAGAACTGTGGGCGAAGTGCTGAAGAAGTTGGAACAACTTCGCGTGACTGCAAGCGGCTTCTAATCCCAACCCAAACACTTTTGACCTTTGTGTGCGCGTACAGATGTATATTTTCTTTCTAATGAATGTATGATCAGGTTTGCTGTGATCCTATCCAATATCTTCCAAAGTCACTCATATATAGCAAGAACTTGTGGAGGGTATGTCGAGGGAAGGCAGCACGGTCTGTTATTTTTGTAAGTATTTACCCATTTGATGACCGTGAGCTTCATGTGCGACACTGATCACATACTACACTGATGATATAGCTAGCATCCTATCCGTGAGTATGCCAGAGCGTTGAGTCCAGATCACTTCAAGCTCTTTGGCTACATAATCGAACACAGCAGCATCCATCATACACATAACGGAACCGCGCAGTGCAGCGATTCCCAGGTACTAGGAACCCCCGCCGCGAAGACATTATATTCGCATGCACACTACACAGCTCACCATACACCATAGCCTCTATCCTTTCATTAGCCTTCGCTATATGCTGATCCCCTCGTAGCATATTCACAACGTACAGAAGAGAGGCGGACGTCCTGTTTTCGAAGTTTGTAGGGCCGCGGTATCAACGCTCTATGCGAGCCGTCGCATTAGCTACACGAGTGACGACGACATGCATGGCTGAAGATGCTACATCTGTTCATTTAGTCCAGGACAACGGCACAACTCTGCCCTCGAGACACCGTTTGTACTCCCGACCTGACGAAGTTTACAGCTGCAAGTCACTCAAGGCTGCGTTTAGTCCGGAATCGGGGCGCAGCAAGTGTTTTAACAAGTACGCACAGCCTCGCACCCTCCTACGTATGCGAGCTTTGAAGCAGCTGTTGTGTACTTGGGTGTTTTTAGTAGGTAGCCCTTGTCCCTCCGTGCACATTACCCTAAAGTACCCAAAATTGACAGGCGTTTGGGACGGACTTCACCACAGGCACGGCCTCGGTGCCGCTAGGATTACGGTGCAAGCCCTTCGCTTCTGTGTGCCTGGCATGTGAATGATATTCGTCCGAAGCAATGACATTTGGCCGAACACCTATGTGGGGTGCTCGATGGCGACGACGGAAATCGGCCTTTGCCAAGACTTTTTCAACCCGAATCCCCCCTTCAGCCACAGCATCTACGTACTTGGCTCTTCGGTCATTCAATTCGATGTCATACCTCGCTACATCTCGGAGGCTGTCTACCACGGACTTGCCAGTGGTCAGTCAAATCATGAAAGAGATTTCTGAGCCTCCCTTCCCATGCGCAATCATTCTTACCAGTGACTTTTTTCAGATTACTGTATTCGTGGCGTCGTGCTACAAAGACGTCGCTGAATCGACCGTCAGGTTCTCCGTTTGAGAGGTCCGACTCAACAGGCCCTGATCGTTTTGAAGTTATCATCGGCGCTAACGCCACATCGTTCGATTAGATGAATCGCTGCGTACTCATCTAATCAGATAAAATTTTCGACACGCAGATCAAGGGTAATACCACCCAGACTTTGACATAGCCCACGCACCGTCCAATCCTGAGACCGAAGCCACGCAAAATTGGTGTCGTTATATTCTAGAACCATGACGGAACATTTGTCGACCCATGCGGTGAGAATCCAACCGTACCATATTTGTCCAGCTAGTCCTCACTTTCGTCGAAAAAGGATAGAATAGCATCTCTACCTCCGCTCTCATATTGATTGCGGGCGATCGCACAACAAATTCCTTCAGCCTCAACGACGCTTCTTCGTCGGATTCCCGGTACATGTGGCCTCGAAGGCTGGCCCAGAGCATCGTGAATACTTGGTGCTCTGCCTTCACAGGTCCTTAAATCGCAAATGCTTGCTCTCCCGCTTCCCCCGCTCGCCCCAGCCGCTCCCCCATCGGTTTTCTCCTTTACGCGATGCTTCCCTTGCAGTATCTCGAGAGCCTTGCCTTCCTCCTCGTGCTCTGCTTAGGCGGCGTCCGCGCCGCGTACCCGTACACCAAGCCGGAGTTCTGCGTGCAAGGATGCTATCAGGCCCTCGCAGCCCTCAAGTTCCGCGATTACGATGCTAAACAGACTTACGTTGGCATGCGCTGCCACTCGCGACTGGTCGTCAGCTCTATCTATGCCTGTTACAACCTTCGATGCAGCGACAAGTTCGCTGTCCAGGAGAGCTTCGGCCACCTCACGGACTTCTGCGAGGAATACGGCTATACTACTTTGAATGGGACATACGAGGACGTGATACAAGATCTGATCGTCGAGTACGGTAGCATCGAGAACGTCCCTGTCATAGACCCGACCAAGGTGAAGGGAACCGTCAATAACACTGTCATGTCTTCGCAGGAATACTACGACCTAAGCTACAAGACGCTTGTAAGTATGCTTGATTGTCGAACGTACTCTTGCTAACATCTGAGTCAGGTTGTATGGCAACACGAGATGCATATGCACCACACATATGGGTGGAGCATGTACGTCCTGGCTGCCGGTGTTGTATTCTTTGGCGTCGTCAATCGTCTTACGGCGCTCGTGGTCCATCGTTACCTCGCTAAGAGACCTCTCCCCATTGACGCGGAACGTTCCGCCGCACTCGTCGGCAAGGGAATCGCACCAAACACTGGGCTCTTCAATAAGGCGCATAACCTCTGGGCGAAGCATGTCACTCTTCCTGCTACCTTTGGTTATCGTCACATCCAACCATGGGGTTGGTGCACGATCCCCACGCGGTTGCAGTCTATTTTGGTGTTCGTCTACTTTGCACTCAACTTTATCTTCTGCGCCATTGACTGGCATATATTCCCCGGCAATACATAGTGCGCTCTTCAGCTTACCTCCCCCTTCAAGATCACTGACTACTGTCGCAGTTGGCCTCAGACAAAACGTCAGTTCTGGCGATACTTCGCTGATCGTACTGGCATCATCTCGTTTGCGAACCTTCCATTGGTCTGGCTGTTCGCCGGAAGGAACGATGTCCTTCTTTGGCTCACTGGGTGGTCCTTCTCGACCTTCAACGTCTTCCACCGCTACGCGGCTCGCATCGCGACAGTACAGGGCATCCTACATTCTATTGCCTATACTGTCGCCTACTACCTCAGTAGGTCATTCGTCACAATGTTATTTTTGACTTGACTAAGCTCTAATCTCAGGCTACAACGGATGGGCTGGGTACAAGACGGAACTGCCTGAACAATGGTTCTGGACCGGAATCGGGGTATGTTAGCAGCTCTCTAATCTTAAGCACGTCGACTCATCTCGCTCTTAGGCCACCGTCTTGATGTCGGTCCTTCTTGGGCTGTCTATCCTCCCCTTGCGCGCAAAGGCATACGAGCTGTTCCTCGCCATCCACGTCTCGTTCTCGGTTGTCATCCTCGTCTTCCTGTTCCTGTAAGCTATCTTCTGAGCCTTTTGTACTCGTCTCTTACTCGCATGCCCCAGACACGTCAAGATCTTCGACGGAGAATATGACCCATATCTCTGGACATGTGCCGGCTTCTGGATCTTCGACCGCTTCATCCGCATCGTCCGCCTCGCTGTTCTGAACTACCGCGTTCTTCTCCCCGGGAAGAACGACCCACTCAGACGCAGCCAGGCAACTGTATCATACGATCCCGACGGCGATATAATCCGCCTCACCGTTCGACCGTCCACGAACTTCCTCGTTGGTGCAGGCATTCACTACTACATCTACACACCCACATCGTCTGCCTTCCGTCTGTGGGAGAACCATCCTTTCACTCTCGGAACCTGGAAGAGCCTCCAAATGCAAGATGACACGCCCGTGCACGAGTCTCACCTGCCCGAACACGGCCCAGACTCTCCAGCTACCTCCGACACCAAGTCTGTCGCCACCGGCGACGTCGTTCTGCACCCCACACAGCAAGAGCTGATGTTCCTCATTCGTCCATACAAAGGCATGACTCAAACACTCAAGAAGCAACTGCTCAAAGCACCTGGCTATACCAAGAACATGTGTGTCCTTATCGAGGGACCGTACGGCGTCGCTGCTGATCTCCGCCATTACGAGCGTATTCTGATGATCTCGGGCGGAAGCGGTGTCACTGGTATCCTCGCGTACTTGTACGAGTTCGAGAGACTCGCACAGGAGCACGCACAAGGACGCACGCTGAGGTTTGTCTGGGCAGCACGCGAGCCGAGATTCGTCGCGGACGTCGTGGAAAAGGACCTCCCGTCGTTCGTCGGACGGGCAGACACGCAACTCGACTTCTTCATGACTCGTGGGGAGGACAAGGGCGCGGTCGTCGAGCAGGCACTGGCACGCGCATCCAAGGGCCGTGCTTTCGAAAAGGGGAACGCGGCGTCAGTCGTGTACGGTCGTCCGGACTTTGCTGCGATGTTGGAGGAGGAAATCGCGCAGCTTGTGTCGGAGAGCAGTCGTCTTGGCGTCGTCGTGTGCGGCCCTGGTAGACTGGCGGACGATATCAGGCGTGAGGTCGTGCGGTGCATTGGGTCCAAGATCGATGCATCGAGGATCGAGCTTCACGAGGAGTCCTTTGGATGGTAAGAGGTACTGGCGTGGAGCAGCTGTTGGTGGAGGGGACGACTCCTGATACACTTTTACTTACGTGGATTTTATGAACGAAAAATGACTACGACCACCTTAATAGACTTACGAAGCACGAATTGATGATATACGTAAAAGGTAGATCGTAACGCGATACATAGTGAGATAACCATATATAACATCAAACGCATGGAACAACAGCGACATGTCGTGACAATGCAATGTACACTGTAAGTCCCCCCACACCCCCTCACATCTCGTTGATTTTTGCACGGAAATTTTGCTCTTTGTCACTTCGCGATCGGGGTCGAAAAGACAAGAACACGATAACCATGAGTAGAAGCGTGCGTTTTGAGCGAACAACGAGCTCAGAGTCCCTCCACATCCCCTTCTGTTTTACCAGCGTCTGGCTCATTAGGTAGGTCGAGACTAGACACCACCGTCGTTCTTCCTGACCATCATCATGAACATTCAGAATCAACCACTCGAAGTTAAAGAGACGGAGAATCATACGCCAGGGAATCGTGGCACCGAGCATACAAAGACGAAGCGTGTATACCCCCGCATGTTGTGCGGACTGCATATAGATGCTGACGAAGCTGCCCGGTGGTGGAAGGCAGAGGTTGGGAGCAAGCTGCCTGATGACCATTCAGGCGTACGTGGCTTTGTTCCAATCTTAGATATCTGAAGCTCTGAAATAATTCGCTGCAGGACGGTAGCTTTCGCATGTGGCTCGACAGTTACATGGAGGAACTGAACTACGGCTGTGCTATATATGTCCCGCGCGACGACGTTCACTCCTACTTATTACGATTTTCTGGCCGTGTCGGATGAATTCCACGGAGAGTTCGAAATGGACAATCCGATCGAAGACCGCATAGTTACAGATGAGAAACATCTGGTACCAGAAGATCGTCCCAGTGTTCGAAAGATGAAGGTGATCTTGGATGACCTGAGTGAGTTTTGCGTACTTTGTTAGCATTTTCTCGTTGTAATGCACACCGCTTTCAGAAGTACGCTACACTGGGTTCCGGTGCTACTACTGGAACTAGAACACCGGTGCCTTGTCATGCAACAAGTCATGCTTTGCCACGAATACAGTGTCTCGATTGTTGCGCGGTCTTCCCATCTCCATGTGTCAATTCACTTGTCTGTCTTGCGTTCTAGTCGAGAAACGAGCTGAGTACGAAGCGCCGAGAGCTACTTACTCTTGAGGTCCGCGCTCGCCTCAACCACTTCCCTTTCGTGATCGCAACACCACCCTCACGCTCAGTCGAAATCATGGCTTCCGACTCACTCCCTTGGCTACGTTCACGTCCCGGCTTTCGATGGCTTCCGATTCGTCCTGCATACTTCTTAGATATGTGTGCAGCATGCACATACATAGCCGAGAGTAAGTACCGCCATTACCATGTTCATCGAAGTCTGCAATGTGGACGGCAAGTGTCTCTACCTCGTAAGTCACGGTAGGCTTCGGAGCTCAAGTTATGTGTCCTCGACGCTAATCTCGCACTCTTCTCTCGCCTGTGTAGATCCAAGAGCTATCTATTCGGTGAGGTTCGGCAACCTCTTCGTGGACAGACCAAGGAGCCTTCAGATATTTCGTCCAATTTCCAAGCGGCCGCTATTTCAGGTTGGCGGAATATATCCTATTACCCTTCACCACAACGATACGATACGTTTACCACTCGACGTCCGAGTCATATCCATGATATTCACGCAGCCAGGATCCTACCCTGCCCACTGGCAAAGGCGTCATGGTCGCTCATTGCGACATCCAACCTTCGAACATAGCTGTTGGGGGAAGAGAACGACTCTTGATAGTTACACTTTCACTTATGAACTTGAATGAACGATGACTACGACCACCTTACTGCGGTTTGCAGAAAGATATGGAATCTAACTTTTTACGCGAAAAACGTTGATTCCATATCTTTCTGCAAACCGCAGTAACAATAGACTTACAAAGTACTCATCGAACATATCCTTCTGTTTTCTTCTGTCGGTAGAGATGTGTATACATAGGTCGTACAGCCCAGACTTTCGAAAAAATGAACATACGTAAAAAAATAAATCGTAACACGATACATAGCGAGATAACTATACCATCAAACGCACGGAACAACCGCGACATGTCGTATCGTGTCGTATCAATACTTCAAGTCCATCCTTACCCCCCACATCACAAATCGTCCTCACGGTCCCACCGACTAATCTTCCCCAACGGCTTCCAATAATACCTCTTATACTTCATAGTCTCGCTCCTCTTCCCGGGACCCCTCATCATACTCCTAACCAAACTCGCCCTATCCAAGTCCCCGTCCTTCTCCGGCATATAAAACCACTGCGCCCGCTGCGCCGACTTGCTCCTCGAGATCTCGTGCAGGACCGCTTCGGAGATCGGTTTGGAAGAGTGTTTGGAGGAGGAGGAGAGAGAGAGGAGACACTTTTTCTTCTTTGTGGAGCGCGAGTCCGAGTCGGAGGCGGAGGATTCGACGCGCCCGAAGAGGCCGGAGGAGAGGTGGCCGGAGGCGAGGATGTACGTGAGCAATTGGAGCCACTCGCGTTTGTTCAGCGGGCTCTCGTCCACCTCCCTCTTCACATCCCCATCACCGTCACCAGCATCATCAGCACCGTCATCGTTCATATCCTCACCCTCAGACGACACTGGCACACGCCGCCCCATAGTCTTCAACGCCGGCCTCGTCCTACACACCGCGTCCCAAAGCGCACTAACCGACAAACTCGTCGCTCGCGAAGTAGCCAGCGTCTCGATGAGCATCCCCTCCAGTTCTGGTATCGGCAGGGGGGACACCGCGTGCCAGTCGACGAGAGACGGTTTGGTGCTCTTGGACCGGGCGCGGGACGTGCTTGTGCGGTGAGGAGAAGGCGAGCGATGAGGTTGAGGAGAAGACGAGCGGTGGGGCGGCTCAGGGGACGACGCAGGTGGGGAAGTGATACGGCGTTGATGTTTCGTGGTACGTTTGGGAGGGTGGTTGTGGTTGTGCACAGCTCGCTCAGATATGGCGTCTTCATCGTCATCGTCGGTATAATCTGGTACCACAGCCGCCTTCGTCTTCTTCCTTCGCGAAGTCGAAGCCGAAGCACCGTGACTCTTCCTCGATCCTCGCCCAGCAGTCTCCTCCTCGCCAGCCGCATTTTCATCCTCACTGTCTTCACTGCCCTCATGAGCCTCCGGAGGCGGAGAATCAACCTTTGTCTTCTTCCTCGGAACAGCCTTCACAGAACCAGGTGCGACCTTCCTCTTCTTCACCACAATCGCCCTCGGCAGTTCGTCCACATCCTCGCCGTTATCTTCATCTTCACTCTCACTAAACACCTTGCTTTTGCCAGACGAAGACGCGGAGTTCCTGCGAGACGTAGCCGAACTCGACCTCACCCTGCCCTTCCCAGACGAACTCGACCGAACCCTGCCCTTCCCAAACGCCGACTCACTCAACCTCACCCCACCAGACAACTCCTCACTCAATCTCACCCCACCAGACTCAGGCGACGGAACCTCAGAAAGCGGCGACGACGGCGCATCCTCCACGTCCGACATCTCAACGTCCGACTCCGCATGTTCATCTTTGACGTTGACTTGCACGTTGACATTGATAGTCGTAGTAGTGGGGGTGGTGGTGGTGGTGAGAGTGGTGATAGGGGTGGTGGTGATGGGAGTGGTGGTGACGCTAAGCGGGGAAATGTCAAGGGGCAGGTCGTTTGCGGGGACGGGTGCTTTCGGTGTTCTTGGAGTGAGTGCAGGAGGTGGGGTGGTCTAGGATATCGTGATTAGTAAAGCATACACATCGTAGAATAAGGATAAGGAAGGTTTACCTGCTGTGTAGGAGAGACGTCTTGAGTCTTCGTGTTGGTCTTTGCGTATAAGCCCATAGAGATACACGGCTCGGGCGTGGAAGGCGTCGGGAGCTGCTCATTGACGAATACGGGCTGCAACGTCACCGTCGTCTCCCGGTCCATGGTCTCTTCTTCGTCCATAGTAGCCATGGGCTCGTCAACGACCATCGGAGCCTCCTCTTGCAGGCCGGAGGTAGGAACGGGAGAGGATAAGGGAGAAGAGGAAGGGGACGGCGAGGGCATCGTCGTCATGCTCTCCTTGCCTGGAGAGCTCAAAGGACTCGTCGTGCTCTTCCTACCCGGCGAGGCCATCGTCCTCACGCTCTCCCTACCCGGCGAGCTCAAAGGACTGGATCTACCAGGCGAAGCCATAGTACTCGACCGACCGGGCGAGCTAAGCGGACTAGCAAACGGCGAACTAGGCGGCAAACTCCCCACTTCCATGACGGACTTGCACGGTGAGTCTTCCCTATCTTTGAACGGCGACGAGCTGCTGTCCCGTTCCCGTTCCCTAGCCATGACAGGCGACGAGCTCCCCTGACCCCGATCGCCCTGAGACATCGAAGGCGACGTAGGAAGAACACTGGAAGGCGAAGAACTCATAGCCTGATAGTCGTGAGGTGACCGCTCGGGAGACATAGAAGGCTGAGGCGAGCTCAACAGATCCATCAGCGTTGGACGTTCCTTCCTCCTCCTCTCCCTCCCACTCGCACCTGCACTCCCACTCTCCCTCCCACTCCCGACAGAGCCGACGGGGATGCTGGGCTCCCTTCTTGCTGGTTGAGATGACGAAGGCGCTTTTTCGGTTCGTGGTAGTGTTGGAGTTGGATGTATGCGCGATGGTTGAGTATCTGGCGTCGGTAGGTTATGCGATGAAGATTGTGAAGATGAATGTGCTGTTGGTAGAGTATGCTGTGAAGAACGGGGAGTAGGAAGCGGCGTCGCAAGTTCAAGCTCAGGACTCGACATGGGCGGTGTAGGGAGCATCTCCTCTGCCTTCCTCTCTCCCCTCCTTGCCTCTTCCCTCTTCTCTGCCTTTACACCCCTCTCTGCTTTCTCTGTCTTCTTTGCCTCCTTTGCCTCTCTCCCCCTTCCGGCAAACCCTACCGATGATGTTGCGGCAAACGCTGCTCCTCTACCGGCCAATCCTGATGCGGCAAACGCTACTGACGATCCCCTCCCGGCAAATGATGAAGCCTCATATGAAGGAGTCGTAGGAGAGAACGGCGTATCCCGCTCAGCGCTCGTCGAGAACGAGATCCGCCTCCGGACGGGCGAGAGCGCGTACGTCGATTCGGTGTCTGGGAGCTTCTCGGCTTCCTCTTCTCTTTCATCTACTTCGTTATCCTCTGCGTCCTCGGCCTCGTTATCCTCATCAACGGGGCGTGATGGACGTGGGTGTGATGAATATGATTGTGGTGGATGGGAGTAGATGTCACGAGGGGAGGAGACGTAATCCAAGTACGTCGACGAAGCTATTGAAGACGTAGTCCGAGGCGGGTGCGGGATCGGGTCGAAGGGATATCGTGGTGAGCTGAAGGCGCGGGGAGGTTGAGATTGCGGCTGCGATTGTGTGTATGCATACTGATTCTGCGAACGAGATTGCGTGTGTGCATACTGAGAATGGGGACGAGAAGAAGCATAGTGAGACCGGCGATCGAAGTCCGATGGCTTGGTGGGAGAGTAGGAGAAGGGCGAGGACTGTGTGCGGCGATGGCGTTGGTAGTTGTGGTTGTGCGGGGAGAGTTTTGGGTTTGGGTTCGGCAGACGGGATTGTGAGATAGCTGGTGATCGATAATACGGAGCAAGGGGAGGTGAGGAAAGGGGTGATGTCAGTACGATGTTAGTAGGATGAGAACGAGAACAAGAACGAGAACAAAGGGCGATGGAATATGGATGACGAAGAGGAAGAGGCGAAGAGCCGGAGTGAATGATTGGTTTGAATTGTATGGAGGTCCGATAGATAGGCACTGCGCTGCGATCATGATTCGTCGTGACTGCCTGCACGAGGCGCTACCAGCGGCGAACGGCGACACATAGACGACGACAGCGGCAAAAAGAGGCACACAGACGACAGCGGCGAAAAACTCAAACGAGCCTCCCACCCATAGAACCACGAAATCGGGAAATCGCACTTCCGAGTATGACAGACAGACAGACTCACCAATCTGGTATTCCTCCTCCTCCATAAGCACCTCCCTATCAACCTCCATCCCGTATTCGTATGGATAAGCAGAAGGGCGTCCTGTCCTGTGAGTCGATGGAGAGGAAGGCGGGGGCGTCGACAATATTGATGAGGAGTGCGTGTTGTAGGATCTTTCGGGTTGCGAGTAAGAGTGAGACGGTGTAGTTGTAGATTGGTAGATGCTGTCTTTGTATGTGGTGGATGAAGAGGATGGAGAGGTGGCAGATCGATATGCATATGTCTTCTCGAACTCGTACTCACGACGGGAGGCTTCGAAGGCGTACGTCCTGCGCGGAGGCATAGACACACCCGCGTGATCGATAAGTTTCCCCGACTCTCCTGCGTCCCTCTCCCTCTCCCTCTCATACGGCTCGCTGAAAACTTTGGTGGTGCCCTCCCTTGTGTTTACGTCGCCTACATCCTCCCGTAGGAACCACCCCGAGTGTCGATGCGAGTGACGATGAGGCTGAGGAAAGCTAGAGGAGGAAGTCGAGAGGGGCGAGGGGAGACTCGAAGAGGAAGATGATGAGCTTGCCGAGGCGCGAGTGCCGGGCATAGTATGAGAATAGTGCATTCCCTGCGAGAAACTCCCTAGTGTGTGGTCGGTGTGGTTATGGTACGGCATCCAAGTCGTGAGCGTGGTGGTCGATGGATGGTGGAGGGTGCAAGAACCGATAGCACGTCCGGTGTTTGTCACATGAAACGCGGGCACGTGCGGGGGTTGATTTGTTTGGGGTTGTTTGGGAGATCGAGACTCGGCGTGACCTGGATCGGTCAAGGTGGACTTGTCTTCGACGACGATCGTGATTCGTGAACGACAAGGTCAAGTCTTGCCAGTGAGAGGTTCGAGAGGTAGAACCTATGCACCGAGCTTGCATAGGTTAGTCACCTCGAACCTCTCGAAAACAAAAACCACGTAATAAGAGGTCGAATGTGCGCATGCTGGTCATGGTGACTGGTGACCGGTGAGCCTCGAGCTCTGAACGCCACAATGGGCTGCGATCGAACGTCACCGTCAAGAAAAGAAGCTCGAGAACTCACATCGCTCATGACAGCCCTCGCGAAGCAGCGATTCTGACGTCCCTCGACGTTGTGTCAACTTCGGGTGAAGGTGAGTGGCTTGCGACGTGGTTCTCAGACTCACCGTCGAAGCAGTCCTAGGAAAGCAACAGATCCATACAACTACTCCTTCACGAGCACACATCTTGAGTTCATCATACGCAGCAGAAGTATCTCGTCAACGGGACGCCATGCGCCGACATCGACTCGGAAACTGTAGTTCATGAAGGTTTGGATCATGCAGGATGGAGAGTATTACATTAAATAAATAGCGATAATATAAAGCAGTATCCTAGAGAGCGATGAAGATACAGTATTCGTTACGACTGGCGTTATGAGGATACACCGAGAAACATTGCGAGCTCATTCATCGTTATCCGTTTCGAAGTGTCCACCTCCATGCACATCTGTATGATGGGCAACACCTGGACAACAGCTTCCTTCCTACAGAACCGGTCGAACTGCTGCAAGCCCTCGACACCAGCTGGCACCATCTGCATCGTCGCAAACGGCCCCCACACACCCGTCACCATCTCGTACAACATCGCCCCCAGAGCCCACACGTCGCCAAGGTAAGGCTGGCACATCTCCATCGGACCAACCAGTAATTCCGGGGGCACGTAAACCACTGTACCGTTGTAGTACTTGGAAGGAACCTCTACCGGGTTGGTAGGATTGGCGCTGCACCTCAAGAAGCGGATCACATTGCCGAGGTCGATGAGACGAATCTAGAGCATGCAGGGAGAACTGGTCGTCAGCACAGACAAGAGCTTGAGACGTGTGGACTGTACTCACGTTGGCATCACGGTCAATCAGGATGTTATCTGGCTTGATATCGCAGTGCGCGACGCCTTTCGAGTGGAGGTAGGTCAAGGCGGAGACCAGTTGCGTGAACACCTTGTGTGCGACGTCGAGGGGCATCGTGTGATGATGGGCGAGATAGTCTCCCAGAGAGTGCCCACTGGGAGATCCAGGGATTGGTTGTTTCGTCAACGGATCCAAGTGTTGCCAGGGATCCCCAAATAGTTCTTGCACCTACAAAATGAGCAGACACGGTGTCAGTACCATTGTATGAGGCGGCGCAAACAATGAAGGAAGAGAAATGAGTCCGAACACGCACCACATAGAAATAAGTATCGTCCTTGAAGTGTTCAACCAACTTGATGATGTTGTCGTGACAGATGTCCATGCCGACCAGAACCTCGAGCGGAGTGTTGCCATACGCGGGGTGAGACGGCCAACGATGCTTGAACTTCATGTCCAAGAATTTGACCGCGAACTGTCGACCGTCGGAGCGTCGGCCAGCTTGTATGACCAGCCCGAACGCGCCGTGCCCGAGTGCCTTGCCCAACTCGTATTTGGCAGCAAACTCCGGGTGGAGCTGATAGCCGGCCACAAGCCAGGGATGGACACTGGTGTTGGCCAGTGGTTCGGCACAGTCTGTTTTCTCGAGGAAGGCGACCTGTCAGGGTAGAGTGAGCTTGTATCGTCGTGTCATGGAATTATCGGATGAGAATGTGCTTACAGTGATATCGTAGAGGACGACCAAGACATAGCTAACAACTACGATGGAAACCAGCGCCGGAAGTAGGGGGGTCACAAGGTTCCATAGTGAGATAATGTTCATGTTGGGACGTGTGGGGATCATGTAGCGACAGTAGCTTGCTTTGAAGACGGTCGAGAGGGCACGAGAAGATAGCAAGGCACGGCACTGAGAGCGGGGAACATAGTCTTGGAGGAAGAAGGTCCAGCCGATGACTGCACCAGCGAGAAAAAGCAGCTTGACGAAGTGTCGACAAGCGAAACGCGTCGCTAGGACGGGGAACCGAATGAGGAGAAAGCCGACATAGCCGTTGAGAATGCTTGTAGTCTGAAAGAGTGTGTCGTCCAGCGAAAGACCGCGGACCTTGGTGAGTGAGTAGACCATGTACAGAACGATGAGCACATCGAACATCGGGAAGAGAATCAGCAAGTTCCTGGCAGAGAGCGACGAGAGGAAGAGGTCGGTGAGTGAAGTCGTAATGTCGAGAGACGACTGGCAGGCCTTGTCGACAAGGTCATGCAGGTGAAGTCGGGGAACGAGGATGGAGAAGTCGGGTGTGGAAAGGAACGAGAGAACAAGAGAGCGGAGGCCAGGGAGGGGAACGTCAAGGACGTCCTTGACGGAGGAGAGCGATGGGGAAGCGAGACGTGAGATAGAGAGGGACCGAGAGCAGTAGAAGGCGAGGACCTGAAGAGCGCGAGCAAGCCATGAACAAGACACAGAGAGATAAACAGAAGAGACAGAGACATAGAGACGAGACAAGGCCATGAAGACCAACAACCTCGCGGCGTTGCTGAAGAGGACACTCTGCAGGAAGACTCCCGCGGTGTACAAGACAACAGGTGCCACGAAGGCCAGCGCGGCGGATACGCACACACTGAGGGGTGAGACAACTTTCCGAGCCATGCTCAATGAAGTGCAGTGGTTCGGAGGTGGTGGTGTCTGAAGAAGAGAGGAGACGGGGGGCGACCCGCCTTTTATGTTGGATTTGGTGGCGGTTCGTTTTGATTCGGACTGTGCGCTGGCCATCCTCCACCCGGCCTCGTCTGTTTGCCTCTCGTCTTCTGTGTCAGCCGCATAGATCACATCGGAGGATGTGCACTGTGTAAAACACTCACAAACGACCAGTCAGCCTCTACCACTCGTGTACTCACTGCCAGTTTGACTAGTGGTCACTTATCCTTGAACTTGTGATTCGGTGATTCATGAACTCAGGCTACTCCTGTGTCCCCTCGAGATAGTCCTTCGCCTATGAGAATTTGTGCACCGGTCCATTCACAACGGTCATTTGGTTCCGAAAACATGTGAGGTATGGAATAAAACTTGAAGGAACAGCCAGGGCGTCTGCGATCAGATGTTTTACACCGCCGATTGCCAGATGTGGTCATTCGGCGGGCGGCGTCGCGCCACAACGCTGGCAGTACTCAATCCGGGCGCTCTGTCGCGCTCGTCTTCGAGGATATCTGAGGATGGCCCCATCGTAGCTCTATGTATGAGAGGTAGTAAATAAGGGGTGATATAGCCATCTTGACAGCACAAAACATCCGCCCACCCTGCTGATGTCCTGTGAGTAAGTAAACTGAGCCGTAGCTGAGTAAGTAGCACCATACTCGTACGTATGACGGATGTAACTACTTAAGATCAGCTCGCGTACAGCAGCATACTACGCATGTGAACGATTTACATGCCACAAACAAAGGGGCAGTAGTGGTAGGTCCGATCATACTTACTGTACTAAGCACAACTCATCTACTCGAGCGCATAAGTGTTTACTAGGCTCACTTGTCTGTCCAGGACCTACAGCATGAGGAGCACGAGGCTCTCGTCTTTTCCTCCTCTAGTGTACACTAGGACATGGCGGTGTGTGTATGTACCTTGACTGCTGTCACCATTTCCGTTGACACTTCTATCACCTCGGCAGTGACCGCCACTGAAGGACGTTCGACGGATGATGGCCCAGGAACACCGCTAAGCGCAGACGAGGGTCCAGTGAAGAAATGCTGCACGGCCTGAACCAAACACATGAGACACACAGTGAGAGGAGGAGAATAAACACATACCGAGAGGAGTACGGGGCTTCGAAGAGGCCATAATCGTGATCGTCCTCTGGAACTCACCATTGTGATAGAGCCACGCCATAAGATCGCCTGCAAGCACCAGTCTATGGTCTTCAAGCATGTCATGCCGGAGACTACGAAGAGTCGAACGTTGCAGCGAGTCCGCATATAGGGAGAACAAACACCTACCCATCTGGTTCTTCCTGAAGCTCGGCAAGCATACTACGGCGGGGGCATAGCAAACGAGCAAATGCCTTCATGGACACATCCCCTGGCTACTTTGTCACACTAGATAATCGACACAAAGTCGTATTGCTTATCTGGGTGACTACCTGCACGACTCGGAGGGACGAAGAGTATTGGACGACCGTGGAGGCGAGGAAGTCGGGGTGGGAGACGCCGGCGGAGGCGGGAAAGATGATCTCGGGGTTGTATGTAAGGTAGGGTATGCGTCCGGAGATGATGGAGAATGTGGTGAATGGTTCGAGTGCGAAGAGCAATTTTTCCCGGTGAGTGTGAGCAGCCGGTCGAGGTCGTTGTCGATCCCATGCATGTTCAGAGTCTGCAGGATTGAGGTCCACATGTCTCAGGAAGGCCGAGTAGCCTCGGCCGTCGAGCTGCTGTCAATGCATAGTTCAGGCTGCTTTAGGAGCCTGTCGAGCCACAACAACGCACTCTGTGGATCCCCAGTCTCGCTAAACCCAGCAATAATCCTTGCAAACATCGTCGTGTCCTGCCATGGAACCGCGTTCGTCTCGCTGTCGAGCATCTCCTCGAGCAATCCAGGCCTCGTCCGCTTGGCCATGGCGACTCGGGTTCTAAGTTGCATACGTCCTCCAACGTCCAACAGCGATACCATATGTTCTGGGTTTTTCTCTCTTCCTCCTCGTTGTGCACATTCGCCATCTGATCCTCCTCATCTTCAGTCAGATACCTCCCGAACGGCCTCAGCTCAGGCTGTACCCACACCGCGAGGTATCCGTTCAGCCAAGTCAAGTCAGAAGTGAGGAGAATACGCACAACTCCATGATTCGGCGCACGCGCCTCTCGGCATGCTGCATGTCTTCCTCCTGGGCCACCCTCCTGTTCACTCCGCCTCGACGTCGCCATCACCTCCTTCGCTCTTCTTGCTACTACTCAGGCTCTCGCGAACTGCACGCTTATCGTCGCAGTCACCGCTTCCCTTATCGTCAATTCCTCCCTTCTTACCTTCTACTTCCTCGCCGCTTCCACACTTGCGTCAATCAAACCACGTCCCCGCATTGAGACACTCGTATGGCGAACAGCCGATTGACGTTCGTGTGGTGTAAGTGAAACTTGAAGATTCGGTTGAAGGCTATCTTCTCAGTCGAATGAGCGAGTGAGTGAGGGAGTGGGAGAGTGAGTGGGCGAGGGGGTGAGTGGGTGAGTGAGCGAGGAAGCAAGTAGGAGAGCGCAAGAGTTTCATTCGAGCGCGCAATTTCGAGGTTTGAGCGCGAGATTTGATTTCATGGCGTAGTCGAGTTTCCGAGTCAAACGCGCAGTGGTGTTCAGATATATGTGTCCATCCAATTCGGGGTACAATGTTCGAGTGCGAGTGTGCGTTCGATCATGGTCAGCATGCGAGTACACAAGGAACGAAGAACTTCCATACGCACCAGCAACTTGAACGGCTTGACTCCCCATATGTCCCTTCCCTGCATCCCTTCCACCGCCGATCAAGTTGTGTGACGTGTCGTGCATGCTTTCAAGGCTCGGTTCTGGGCACCATGAGCAATGAGAGATGTGAGTTCGAGGGATCTTGTGTGTCAAAAACACTGTCCGAATCGTCCATCATGCATATGCATCATGCAGAGACTCTTTGTTGAGGCGGTAAGTAAATGACAGCTCACTCACATCAGAGAGTACCACGTACCAACTTCTGTAATGCCTTCCTGTTATTCTAGCCCCGAAAAGCTTGGTCACGAACTAATGCGTGGCGAGGAAGATGCGAGAGTTGACGTTGAGGGGTTGCCAGTGAGACCGCGCCAACACCTTCAAATCCCGACTTCAAACCCCGACCTTCCCAATGAGGCAACTTAATACGCACGTCAGTCACGGTACTATCTCACGATAGTGCTACATAGTTCTTATTGTTTGTACGTCTCCCTCAGCATACCGCGGATGACTCTTCCGATTCGTCCTCCGACAGTACTAGCCTCCCTCACACAATGCTCGACGATTTGAAGGCGGTGTCGGATCGGTTTGCGAGTCTGCATCGAGTCGCGTAGAAGGTGTTGTGCTGGTTTTCTTCATGGTGGTGTGGCTGGTTTGCGCACCGGCTTATGTTGTTCAAGTTGCATATGTACACGACATATAGCATAATGAACCGAAAATTTAAGATACGACATTATACTAGTAACCACTATATACATACATTAGAATCATACTTTGAAGAGACGAGCAAGGTCGTCCATCGTCACCCGCTTCGAAGGATCAACGTCTAAACAAAGATGTAAAAGAGGCAAAACCTGAACGACGGCCTCCGTCCCACGGAGCTCATCAAACTTGTACATTGACTCGACACCGCCCAGCGACATTCCATTGGTTGTGAACGGGCGCAGGATGCCTGTCGTTAGCGCATATAGTGTGACTCCCAAGGCCCACACGTCTCCGAGGAATGGCTGGCATAGGGCGTTGCGGTCACCGAGTGTTTCGGGAGGTGTGTACGATTTCGTCCCGAGGTAGTACTTGGCTTGAGTATATCGACTGCGGTGCGGGTTCGATGGACTTGGCGAACAGCGAAGGCCGCTGCCGAGGTCGATGAGACGGATCTAATCGCAGAGTACATTCGCCATCAGCAAGTGCAGTTTAAAGTATGATGTGGACGATTGAACTCACGTTAGCATCACGATCGATGAGGATATTCGACGGTTTGATGTCGCAGTGAGCGATGCCTTTGGAGTGGAGGTGGGCGACGGCAGATACTAGTTGCGTAAAGATCTTGTGTGCGACGTCGAGTGGTATCGTCTCGTTATGGTGAAGGATATATTCCGCTAAAGAGTGGCCGCTGGGAATGTTTGATGGTTTCTTGGTCTTGCTACACCGAGGTTGCCAGACGTCGCCGAACAGCTCTTGGATCTACACCAACCCGGGGAAAGCTCGATTTTAGTGTCTGCAACACGAGTATGGAAAAACACACTCACCATGTAGTAATACTTGCCGTCCGAATAGGCTTCGATGATCTTGATGATGTTGTCGTGACGCACGTCAGCCGCGATGTCCACTTCAGGCGATACTCGACCAAGCTTAGGATGTATTGGCCAAAGATGCGCATACCGCATATCTAGGAATTTGCAGGCGAAATATCGTCCGTCCGAACGTTGCCGGACCCGCAGGACGAACCCATTGGTGCCTCTGCCGAGCTGGCCACACAGTTCGTATTTTGCGTCGAATGCTGGGATGATGGCGTAGCCAGGGGGAAGCCATGGTGCCTCTGGCCGATGCTTAAGTGTAAATAAGGCGACCTGTACGAGGTGGATCAGCGGAAGAGCATAACAAATAATGTACGCGAGACTTACACCGATGTCGTACATATATGCTAGGCCGTAAGCGAGGATAAATATGATACATAGTAACCCGACGACAGCGAGTAGGCATGTCGAAGCACTTCGGGCGGGCCTGAGTAGGAGTCGAGAGAGGGTTGAATACGTTGGGCGGGTGCAAGAGCAGACTAAACCCATGAAGGTCGATGGCAGGTAAGTCCTAACCAGAGGACCGCACTTATAGCGGCACCAGAAGTACCAGGACAAATAGTCAACTCCTAGAGCTGCCGTGAATAGAACGGCGAGTGTAGTGCCATAAGAGTTCAATAGAGTCCAGCAGCGGGTTCGCTTGAATGACGAGAGTTTGCGCGCAGAGCTAGCTAGTCTTCTCCGTATTGCGACCACAGTTGGAAAATTGTCGTCGTACAATTCGAAGATGCCACGGTAGAACCCGAGTGAGAAAAACATGCAGAGGGTGATGAGGGCGAGAGTGGCGACGATGCCGAGCAGGCGGAGCCAGAAGATGGGACTGTAAAGCAGAGCAACGACAACTCGATGAGCTGTGCGAGCAGCAGAGCACAGGGTATCAACGATGAGGTAAAAGACATGTCGAGCAACCGGACACAGGCCACGACGGAGTTCCTCGAAACAGTTTAGAAGAGCGTCGGAGGGGAAGTCGAAGGATGGGACCACAGAGAACACAAGACGTTGTAAAGTATTGAGGACAAGATGTCGGGAAAGATGTTGCGTAGATATGTCGAGCCACCAAGAGTAACAGAGGGCCAAGGCTTGAAGAGAGCGAGCCAGCCAGTACTGAGAGAAAGATGTATAGGCAAACGAGACAAAGAAATAGAGACGAGAAAGGCTCGTGAAGGCCAGCGACCTTGCGGTATCGCTGAAGAGTACACTCTGTAGGAACATTCCAGCAGCCCACAGGACAACAGGCACTGCGACAATGGTCAGTGAGGCGATTGCGCACTTGCCGAGACGTGAGATAACGTGCGGGGCCATGTTCAACAAAGTGCGGTGGTCCGAAGGTGATGGTTTCTGAAGAACTGGTTGGAGTCGGAGGCGCCGGTTGGGCTAGGTACAGGCGCTACTAATTGACGTCTCTTCATTTCGAGCTCGCTCTCTCGTCTTCCACCATCGTCAACTCCCTCAAAAGGCCCTCCGTTCATAGACCTGTACCTTGCCAAGCAGATATTTCTACAATTAAATATGCTTATAAACCTTGCGTAGCTTGGCTGAACAGATAACCACTTCGACGAGACAGTCGACGAGGAACAGTGCAAGTCGTATCGTCCCTGACGAATGCGTTGGAGGCTGGCATAGTATGTGATACCGTTCTGTTTAAATATCTACTGATACACTGGTGATATTATATTCAAGGTTCAGTAGCTCGAACGTCTAATCATCATGGTCATCGCCATTGTTCGAGGCACATTGAAGTGCGATCTCTGGAGAAAATTCAGAAAAGGTGCGTGCTGCATGGTTCTACTGTCGCCCGAGATGCTGCAGACGGAGGTGTTCAACAGTGCAATTACAGATCCCGGATTCTGTATGCGGCTTGCTGTCCTCTGTGTTGAAGACTGGTACCTCATTGATGAATGAGGTAGAGATTTCTGAACGGCGCACGGAGCAATCAAGGATGCTGTACCATGGCCTCCGACTCGGACATTGGCCGTGCGCGTAGGCCCTACCGCAACACTCGAACCTGGCCGATAAACTGCACCCGCGACTGGCCCGGGCAGTCCGACAGCTTACCATCTATCTTTAATGAAGCATCCCTGGGGCACAACACGACAGAACGCCCTCACATCCCGATCCATGATCGCATACCTGTCAGATCAGCGAGGTAGTTTGCATTTGTGTCGTACTCAATACATCCCGCAGGCATCGGCATCCCCGGGCACGCGTAACTTGTGGGCGGTGAGGTCTCGCTGTTACTTAGAACGTCCACAGCTATTTGAAGCCAAGCACGAGGAGGGCTGAAGGCAGCACCAAGCGTTCCATCTGGCGCCAGCTTGGTAGTGAGCAGCTCATTGAGTGACTTGGACACTACATTCGGTGAGTTTTTAGCAGCGTCAAATGCACAAAGCGAGCTGACATGCCCATCCAGTGATGGGTAGATACGATACAATAAGCACACTTGGTCACCTGCAGGCTGTGAGATACATTCCGTGGCATTCGTGTCGCCACCTCACCGGACATCAGCTGGATCCATAGCACAGATACGGTCCAGACCGCTTCATCCAGGTCGGTGGAACTCGTGTCCAAGTCCAATAAATTCCGAGCGAGGAGGGGTACAAGTGGTTATCCACGGTGAGCGATTAGTATATTTGCTTAGATGTATCCTTGTCTAAGCTGAGTCTAGGAGACTTCGCATCACACTCAGAGGAGATTTCGCCACACCTGGACATCGCATCTGCCTGGTGTAGCTCGTGTACGGTGGTTGAACGTGAGTCGTGACTATAAGCTGTATCCTGGAGCCTGATTCTGAGTCCTGACTCATCAAGAAGGGCCTATCGGTAATCGCTGCGGGCAGAGGGTGCAGAGTCTGCCACGCATGTCGTCACTGTGTCGGCCACACAGCCAAACCCCGGCTGACGTTGATGTCTCACCCAACGGTCGACCTCGATCACGACCTACCTTAACCGTCGCACGTACGATCTCGCCTTCCTTCGTTTCGAACGAGAACTACCCCTCCCTGACGCGCATCACGACACCTCGAGCCTCAAGTACGATGTCAATACCATGGCTCCACCTCGTCGCACTTAATCACGCTCTCCGCATCCACTGCTCTTTATCCGCTCGTTGATAGACCCTATCTTGAGCAGGATGCAGATCAGGAAAATAGTGTGGTTCAAGTCGTACATGAGGCAAGCAACGTTCTGCCCTCGCGACACTTCATGAGTCGTGGAGGAGCCAGCGTTGATCCAAACTGCGTCTACAGACCTCGACTGGCGCGTGATTTCGTTCCCGGCGGGGCTGACTATGACGGACGCTGTAGAATGCGAGCTGCTTGGATCTCAGTGCCTGGCGGTTCACAGATCGTCGAGTCAGACTAGGATTCTTCGGGCGAGACGTTCGATGGCGCAGAGAAGGTGCGCTTCGATGATGGCCAGAACCCGGTTTACGCACCATTTGCAGAATGTCAATTCATAGTAGAATGAAACAATGGTGTACGCACTCGTATGCGTGTATAAAAACGATAAATAATTTCGTGAGATTGCTTGGACTCGCGATCCCACTCTCGCACATCAGCTGGGGGTTATTTCACGATCGAGAGCCTACCCCCGCATTCAAGAGGCTGACCGCACGCGAGAATGCCATGTGGGGTGGGAGGCAGACAGGAGGGTAGCGCACAGTCCAGATCGAAATGAAATCCAACATAAAAGGTTGGTCACCCCCTTCTCTCCTCTTCTTCAGACACCATCACCTCCGTACCACTGTTCTTCGCTGAACATGGTCTCGTATGTTGTCTCGCTCGGTCGTGCGTGCGTCCCCGCCGCACTGATCATGTTCGCAGCACCTCTTGCATTGGGCACCGCGGGATTCGTCCTGCAGAGTGTCCTTTTCAGCGACGCTGCGAGGTTCCTGGTTTACAGGGCCTTGGTTCGGATCTATTTCTTTTCCTCTTCTCTCTCTCTCGCTTTCTCTCGGTCTTCGCTTGCTTTTTCTCTTCATCTTTCTGCTCGTCTGTGCTCTCGGTTGTTCGTCCAGGTTTCGCACCGTCTCTCGCTCTCCGTTTCTTCCCTCGGCCGTGTCTGCGACGTGGTTCTTCTCCGCTCTCCCTCTTCCCAGGCCTCCTTGCTTCGTATCTTTTCTGCTATCTCTTCCCCCACTATTCCTCTCCGCGACATCTTCGAGACCGCCATTGACTGGCACTCGGCGCTCCCCGCACTGGCTACGCCTTCTTTCCAACAGTCACGGTCGTCCTTCACCGGTGGCGTTCAACATGGTTTCCATCTTGTCGTTCGCACCCTCTGGTATCCTATCCGCTCGTTGCTTCTGTCCTACCTCTGGGTCCACATCACCACGCTCCTTGTCTTCTTCGTTGTCTGTGCTCTCCTACTGGGTTTTTATCTTGTTTACTGCAATGTGCCCGGGCTGGGCCCCGCTGCACTCCGAACTGTGTCCCGCGTTTGTGGATGGCTCAAGGCTGGTGCGACGTCGCTTCTGGCCCGCCGAAGGGATCTGTGGCTGGGTCGTGCAGGTGATGATGTCAAAGTAAGTGTTCGCTCACGCCGTACTATCATTGTACTGTCGTTGTCGTTTTACTTAGTATTAATATCATCCCTCGCGCAGACCGCTCATGCTCCGGTGGATGCACCGTGGCTCCCTCAAGACTATCCCTTCGCGCTTGGCTTCACTTTCAAATACCAACCAGGCAAAAACCTCGGCAGGGGTACTCACGGGTTTGTCATGCAAGCCCAGGAGCGCTGGAGTGGTCGCCAGGTCGCCGTCAAGTTCGTGGACGCAACACAATCGAATCGCTGGCCGAAGCACCCTCAGTACGGCCGGTGTCCGCGAGAGGTCCTTGTTGGAATGCTTGCTTCGCACGAGAACATCATCCAGATCATTGAAACCTTCGAAGACGATCGTTACTTTTACATCGTAAGTCTCACAGTTTTTCTGTACCACACTTGTTTTTGACACGAACACTGCTTGTATAGGTACAGGAGTTGTTCGGGGATGCCTGGCAGCCTCGAGACTGCGTTACGGGTGAGCCGATACCTGGCGCCACTAGCGGCAACTCTCTGCGAGAGTACATCCAACACCATGGTTCCGTGCCTCTGGACACCGCCCACAAAATCTTTAAGCAGTTGGTCTCTGTCATTTCCCATCTCCATTCTCGAGGCATCGCGCATTGCGATATCAAGCCTGATAATATTTTGATTGACCGGGATGCTAATGTGAGTATTTTAGTTACCTTCTCTGTCGACTCGGCGTCGATGTTCCCTTGCAGTCCATGCTGACTGTGCACGCAGATACGTCTCATCGATCTGGGCAGTAGCATTTCCTGGCTCGCGTCGAACAACGACCCTAACGGTCCCCACGAGGTATTACTGGAATACTTCTGCAGCACGATAGTCTACACGGCTCCGGAGGCGCTCAAACGGTGCAACGGCAAACGTTCGTGTAAACCATTCCTCGCCGATGTATGGGCCCTGGGGGTCCTCTTGTACGAGATGGTCACGGGCGTCCAATATCCGTTCCGAACAGAGGCAATGTCACGGGGTGGCGTGGAGTCGCTAACCCGGTTCGATGAGCTTTGCCAGACCAAGGCGGTCGCCGACGTCCTGCCTGCTTTGCGTCTGTGCTTGGAGGTAAAGCCTTCGAAGCGAGGGACTATCACGCGTCTCGCGCAACTATTCCCTACGTCGTCATAACCATGTTTATGCTTGTTGCTTATTTACTGGTGTATTTTATCTGCTATATCTATCGCTGTTTTATATGTCAATGATCCATATTGTCTGCGCTTTTATACTTGTCTATGATTTCCATTGTCTCACACGATAGCATGCCACGCGGTCGTTCCAGCTCACTTATAAGCTTTGAGAACACTTATGACACGTACAGACTGAAGCGTGCATGTGTTTAAAGTCAACTGCACTGGTACTACTTAGCGACGTCGACGATAAAAAGTGTAGCGAATCAATTGTCGTGGCCCTTTGTGCTTGTGCACCAGTATATGCCCGTTAGATAGATACCAATTTTGATTGCTCGTCATCCCGTGCCAGGATGATCAGTAACATATATATACATGAATATCCCACCCTCATCTACCAGACAGTCGGGAAGCCTCCCGTAGAGATAGACTCTGGTAGCGAGCCACCACAGTCATCCACCGACGCTTTGTCCGCAGTAACCTCGATGACAATGTCACCGCCCGTCTTGAAGATGTCGTAGAAGTCGATATGGCAGCGAGACGCAGCCGGAACGCCGTTGATCGTTACATTGGCGACATACGCCGCGATGTTCTTGGGGATTGTGTGCTGCACAGAGCGGGGATCGAAGCCTTTGGTTGTGACCGTCGTGCTCACGTTCAGGAAGCTGTTGTGGATGGTATATTTCGGGATGAAGGGTGAAAGAACAAGGAGTTGTGTCGAAGATGGTACTGTAACGTGCAGGGTTAGAGAGGCCGCAAAATAGGATTGAAAGAAGTTACCTGGATAGAAGCCGAGAAGATGCCAAGAGAGAAGGGTGGCCATTGCAGCTTGATCGTCATTTCCGGGTATTCCAGCAGGGGCTAGGTGAGCAAATGGTCAAGACGTAGATCGCAAAGAACGCGCGAGAATATCAAAACTTACTGATGTCAAAGTTTGAAAACACCACGTCGCGTACGCGATCAACCGACAGAGTTGGATGGTCAGCGTAGTGGTACCCAATGGGTGTCTATTATGAAGCTGTGATTAACCTGATGGCCCCGAAAATGGCTTTGACGTACTCACCTGGAAGGAAGGTTCGTTCCCGGCTAGGTAATATCCAGCCTATACAATTCGAAGACATTAGTGAGAGTTCAATGCATGGTTATCTGGTGCCCCTCACGTCGAAAAAGTGGTCAAGCCTTTTAACGAACGTTTCCTGTATACGACCGTCAGTCATAGCGAACTATGTCAGAGAGAGGACTAACGTTTCCTCCCATCAACTCAACGAGATGAGCTGTATCATGGGGAGCAAACCTACAGGCACACAGGTCAGTCAGGCGGATAATCACGAGTCGATCAATCCTACTGACCAGCTGTATTCCCAGGAGGAAGACTCGTAGAACCCGCCGGTATTGGCATCCTGCAACGAGCAGCTCCGGCTCACGTTGTCTTGTGGGCTACAGTTGATCGGGTTAGTGAAGACGAAGGAGCCGTTGGGGAAGCGCTTTTGCGCGAATCCTGTAATGGCCTCGTGAGTAAAGCCGACCTCAATATTTGGAAGTAGTGGACAAACCCTGAAACCCGTCACTCTTAACGGTCTTATCGAACACGTTACGATAATTCTGATAAACGTGTGAGTGAATGACAACAAGGTAATCATCTCAAAGTAATTTACCAGTGATCGATTGGTGAACGTGTCTACGTCCTCCGTCTTATTCAGGAGCTGTATTTCAGGGCGTTAGCTGGCTGGAAACGTGCTGATTATGCGAAGTCACATACCAGAGCAACCTGGCGAATAGCAAAATCCTCGAATGCATACTAAAGAAAGCTAGTTCATAACTGCACAACATTCAGAAGGTAACAACTTACCTCGAGCGTTCGACTGCCCTCGCGAGTCTGCCGACCCACGCTGTTCGTGACGAGAACGGAAGCAGGGACGTAGCCGTATTTGCTTCATGACGTGGTCAGACAAGTGAACGAGCCACGCAAAGGACGAAGACTCACATATATACGTCCGCTTGGCGACCTTCGATGTCCCAATTGGGCGGAGTGTTGTTTCCATCTGCAAGCATCGCAGAATACAGATCGTTCAAGTCAATTCCAAGAGCTTCGGCTTCGTCGTGATACGTCACAGCAAAGTGTCCTACGATCGGGTCCGCGCTGGAGCCTGCAGCAGTACAAAGTGTTATACTCAAAAAATAAGATTTGATCAGAGTAATACCGACCTCCTTGTGTCCAACCGCGCATGTGGTTAGCACGGCACTCGGGCATCCAGCCATGGACTCGCCACGCGTCGATATAACTATCCACGATTTGAGCGAACTCGACTGGGGACGTGAGGGACATGAGAGGGTAGAATGTGCGGAATGTATCCCAACTACCACGATAGTCAGAATAGGAGACACGATGGCAGAACAAAATGCGCGTACCTGCAATACAAAGAGTCAAAATACTGGTGCGTGGTATCCGCGAAGGGGCCTTGGGTCTCTTCAGTCGCGTTATTCTAGCATGTCAATTTCGAGTCAATCCACAGCTCTTCGATTGCTGTACGAGATTATGCAGCAAATATGACTTACGGGAGTAAGGAATGAGCGGTAGAGAGACGAATAGAGCATCTCGGTAACGTTGGCAGGTGTGCTGGCAACGTCAACCTCGATCTTGCTGAGCTTTTCGTTCCAAAGTGCCTTTGACTGTGCCACGATCTCGTCGAACGAGGAAGTGCCGACCTCGGTTTCTGCGTTGTTACACGCTTGGTCAGTCGAACGGAACGAGATACCCACACGGAGGAGGATCTCCTGAGGGGTGCCTTCGAAGGAAAAGAGGGCTCCGGATTGATACACTCCTCCGATGAGGTTACGCGTGAAATTGAGTTGGGTCTGGCCGAGTCCCTTTGCATCCAATCCATTGCTGCACATGGGTCATCAGTCAAGTTTCCCATTTATTGCTTTTATTATACGAGGGACCTACGTGTCTGCCGTCCACACGCCATACTCGTCTAAAGTCTGGTTGCCTCCGTTCGTGATGTCATAGCAGGCGAATATCTGATGTTCGAAGGTGGTAGGACCGAAACTAAGAGCAATGTTCTTTAGTTTCTCGCGAACGTTAGAAAACATGACATAATTACGTACCTCGAACTCCACAGTCCACCGAGAGTGATTCTCCCCTTCTGCGGATCGATGTTCATGGAACCACCGGCGAAAGAACCAGGGAGATCGTTCGCGAGGTCCAACACAAAGTATGGTTTGGACTTCTTCGGAAAGGTGAATCGTTCTAGGCCAGCGCGGCGCGTGGAAGTAGCCTCCATTTTGATACCGTTTTCCAGAGTGAGGGCGAAGTAGCCAGGCGACGCGTCCTAGAAATGCAAACGTATTGAAAACGATTCAACGTGCACATAGAGCATTCACTTACATCCGTGTTGTTCTTGCGGAAGGTCTCGCGAGCTGTCAAAGAAGTGAGGCAGGTGTCGAATCCGCCGGGACAAGTCATGGGCATCACTTCGAAGTTCCCGTATGTACCTAAATCACCGCAATTGGTTCAGCACCCGAGCATAGATAAATCGTGACCGCACGAACCTAACGAGGAACCCGTGCCGCTATCGTGCAAGGGACTTATGCCACGAATAGTCTGTGTGTTGTCCGTGATATATCCTGAAGCTCTGTAAGCCATGTTTAAGTAGTAGACCTGGAGAATACCCAACTCACCGGCAGGAGCGTAGCCCGTCATGTCTGTGCTAAACTTGACCTATTACCAGGTTATGCGGGCTGATATCAATGATGCCAGCGAAACAGCTCTTACCATGCCGAACGGGACAGAAGCACCTGGGCTTTGGGCCTCTTCTCAATGGTGCACAAAAAGTAGAACGTGTCAATGCTCACCAAACATCTCCATCGTTATCTGTCCCAATGAAGACATTCACGAACTCTGTGTAGTCAATCTTGGACGACGGAAGATGAGCAGCTGCCTTGATTGCGTTTGAGATTCTGTTCTGCACTTGCGGGGATGGCTGTGCTAAAGTTAGGGTTGAGGTACATGCTAGGGTGCATAGCACGCCCAAAAGCCGTCTGGCTATGTGAATGGAGAGCATCCTAGGCTTTGCGGGATGCCGGACGGTGAAGTGCTAACATGCGAGGGAGATGTCAGCCTTTTTATATCCATCGAGGACAATGACCTCGGCAACAAGGGTGGGATCTGCGAACCCAACATGTCCGCCGTCTGGCAGAGTCTTTCGCTGACGAAGCTCTGATAACAGCCACATGAACAGTCCATGACGCGAAGAGCGAGACGTGGGCCGGTGGTCGACCCTCGCAACCGCATGTAACAGCCTGGGGAGAAGTCGGGTGATTGCAGGAAGACGGCGCATGACCGCGATTCGATGTATGTTCGCGTTATGTACATTTGTTTGTCAGAACAGAAGAAGCCCGCTGTGAGCGCAGTTTCCTCTATTTCTGGCACGAGTATTGTACGGAGAGAGAGGGGCGGCCGTCGATAGGTATATATCCTGGCTTGATGGTATCAGCTCACCTTGCCCGCCGTTGCATGACGGACACCTAATGGCGTATGGAAGCCACACGAGTATGTGCAGTATAGTCCACTGGCTTTCCTGTCACATGCGTCAGATCATTCAAAAAGCGAGCTCTTCGAGAATGATGCGTGACGTTACCTGTCTTCCCAAGTATTCGTTCCATATTGGAATTTCGCTTCACTTGCCGGCTCCCTTCTGCACGATCTGCTCGATGGCCTGGATTACCTTATCCACGCCCTCGCCGTCCCAGTCCCAGTACTGCTTCTCAAAGGACGGCAATCGTCCTAACACGTAGTCCGCTACGCTCTTGCCCTCAGCTCCTCGACCGATCCCAATTCGTATCCTATGGAAGTCCTTCTTTCCGCCCAGGGCTTCCATTATGCTCCTCACACCGTTATGTCCATTGGCAGAGCCGCCGAACCTCGGAGAAAGCGTGGCTGGGGTGTGCGATAAGGAGTCGTGGATGACGACGAGAGAAGACAGCGGGGTTCGTGTGGCCTGTAGCGCTTGCGAGACGCATGGACCGGAGAGGTTCATCAGATTCTCTGGTAGAGCATCATTAGCAGAGAGCTTCGATATAACAAAAGGGGAGAAGAGACTGCGAGTCATGAGTGCATGAGTTGAGGTTGCTTTTTACGTCCGAAGAGACGGTGAAAGGAGTGCTTGAGATAACTAACAAGTACGGTACTCACTCGGCTTGAGTAGCGTCACTTCGACTGCCCCGGTCCCCAGAACCAGCTCTCCTTTCGCTGCATGGCCTGCCAAAGCCTGGTTAGGCTTGCACACAATGCCTAGCCTAGATGCCAACGAGTCAATGATGAGGTGTCCTACACTGCCTGTTAGTCAGTTCAGTCAACGGATTTCGGAAAGGGCTATACTCGCCTGTGGCGCGTTGAAGGGAAGGGAAGATTTCCCAGACCAACTACCAGCAATGAAGGCACACTCATGGAGGTTTGTGATCAAAGGAGAGAGACTCCTCGCTAGTAGTCGACGACAGGTAATAATAGGTAGCTCGTGGTCGTTGTTCGTGGCGGAACGGGCACAAGTACTAGGCGCCCATAGATGTCGAGGGCGTAGCAAGTTCGATTGAGCAAAGTCACGATCATGAATTGAGTTGACAAAACTAAGAATTAGTTCTGAACAATATATAAGACTTCTATAGATTACAAGGAGTAAAAAGCAGCAAGACAAGATACAACACATAAATACAGCTCTAAACACCGTACGCGATTCGCTCAATCCCCAACTTCAGCATCGGAATAGCCCGCTGATGCATATAAATCGCCAGCACGACAAACAAGTGCCATATCCCATGCGATCCGCCTCCGAACCAGTCCAACCAATGCTTCTCCCCTGGGCGAGTGAAGAAGGCTTCTGGGAAGTGGAAGGCGTAGAAGAGCAGTCCGACGATGTAGCAGGAATATGATTGATACACGGGAGCTGTGGGCGGTGATCAGACACGGTGTGTGGTATGTGATGCATGATGATGGATCGACGGAAGAGGGGAAATGAAGAAGACGTACTCATGTAGGTCAGCATGTTTCCGAGACCGTAGATGTATGCGAGGTGTGCCATAGGAGCCACCGATGTGAACCCGATGCAGACGAAGAAAAAGATTCGCCAGCCCTAAGGAAAGTAAGTAGACGTCAGAATTTGAGTGCGTACGCTTGCTCCATGGTCAGGAAGCTTACTTTATGCTTGACGTCATTGAACCAGTCCATGAACGGGAAGACAGTGCTTGCAAGGAAGACGAGCGTAAGCATGCTCAGCCAAAACAACTGCGCCGCATGGTGCTCTCTGAAGCCATAGTAGACGATAGTGCCTTCCGTGGTGCTCATCAGCCTGAGAGAGAGAAGATCAGAATGGCGACCGTGATTGATAAAGGATGAACTGTGGACTGACCATCCGATGCCAACATAGTCGATGCGAGCAGACATCTCAACTGAGTGAGGATCTGCACACCCTGACATCGTGTGCCACAGTGAACTATTGAACATGCACAGCAAAGTGAAGCCGGTGAAGATCAACTCGATGCCGTCCATTTGGGCGACAGAAGGCAGTGCGAAAGGCGAGTACGGAACGAGGGTGAGAGCCCAGAATATCATGGGCAGGAAGTGGGTGTGGATGTTCACTGTACGCGGTCGTTGGTAAGACTCTGACGCGAGAAGTATAGTAGGGACGTACTTGTCTCATTGTGAACCTGCAGTAGCGAGAGTGGAATACGCCACCAGTGCGTGAGGGGAATAAACCTGCACGCAAGTTCGTTCGTCGATCGTAAAGCTATAAGCGAATCGTTGATACGCACCTGTACCCCTGTGTCACAAAAGGATTGCTCTTCCAAGCATCAGGAAGCTCCTCATAGTCGATGAGCCTAGCCCCATTCTTCGTCAACCTCAAAGCCTGCTGAATCTCCGCCTCTGCCAGTCTCGAAGCGTCCTTCCCGTCCTTCCCATGGGCAATCGGGTCAACGAACTTTGGTGCGAGCGCGAGATCGATCAGCTCGTGTACGGTCGCATGCGCCTTTAGGCCAGGTACTGACTCCTGGAGCCCATGAGGTAGTTCATAAGACGATAGGTGGGACTGCAGAGCCTGAAGGTGTTGAGAGAGCGTCGGGACATAGTCTTGTGGCTTGAGGTCGATTTCACCAATGTGCGTCTTCACGAACTCGCCTACGCTGTCTGAGGCGTGCAGCTCGGGAAGATGCGACGATACGTCCGCCCGAATGCGCTCCAGCATCTCAACCCCAGTCTTCACCCATATCCGTGCCTCTTCTACCTTGTGCTCTCCCGTTACCACAAGCTGAGATATTGGGTGCTCCAGAGACGACAAGTGTTTTTCGATGTCGGAGAGGTAGTTCAGCACATGATGCCGCAAATCAGCTAGGACATGGCTGTGAGGATGATGAGGATCTTCATGAAGATCTTCACTATCGCTATTCGATGTCGATGGAGAAGACGAGGATGGTGATGAAGGAGTGCAAGACAAGCCAGACGGTCTGTTTTTCGCAGACCCCCGGCGCTGGAGATTCGACCCGCAAGCGCCGTAGTAATTGTCGGCAGTTGTCGCTAGGGTCGCAACCATGATCACCACTACCACTCGACAGTCAGGAAAGAGCGAAGAAACGACCTGCGTCGAACGGGAGCAAGGGGTATATGAACCTGTCGGAATCAGAAACGACAGAGAAAGAATACCCGAGACGGCAGGTGGGCTGTGGCATGTGCATCAGGCCGGATAACCTGACGCGCGATTCGTTGGGGACAGCCAGTGGGTGTGTGCGTTCAAACTGATCAGTTGCTTCCAGGACTATCAAAATCACAGATACTTACTGCTTCGCAAGGCCTACCTCGAGTAAGTCTTGTGTCGATACTCCTCAGTTATCTGGGATAGAAGCCACTTCTAATTGTCCAGTCAGGTCGAGAGCCACGCTGGAACAAACGTGAGGCTCCCGGATCGGAGGTTACGTTCGAATGTTACCTGCCAGAATGTGCCGAACCGTCAACATTCAACGCACTACCAATCCCTGTCGTTGCCGGGCAGTTTCAAGTTGGAGCGTACAGTGGCGTGTCATGGTCTCATCCCCAACGACTTGGAACGCCGCCCGTCCCGCTAGTGGTGCGCCCACGATGGATCCCGCGCATGTTGCGTCGCATGCTGTGCGTCGAGGCAGGCCAAGGAGAGAAACACAAGGAAACATGCTGTTTTGATATCGATGGTAAGTGTGGGAGAAGAACCCTGATGAAAGTCAATTATGTTTCAAGTAAGTGAGCGTCACTATTGTTCACATCACTGGCCGAATATACTGCTCACTTCAATACATCCGAGTCGCCCACACTACAAAGCTGTGAACAGATCACTGCATGCAGGTAGTACTGGCCTTGAGGCATACACGGACATACAAGCGACCACGACAATTCTCCGTCCAGCACGCTACTTGCTGTACGCCTTGAGCGGACTTGCAGGAATACGAACTTCTTGTTCAACGCCTATATTAGGGATTCTTCCTATTCACACTCCCTCGAACTAACAGCGTTACGGCGATGATAAACACTTGGACGAGCCTGTTGCCTTTAGGGGCGACGGATTCGTCCGTACGCGTAGGTCTCCATCGCCTTTTGATCTCATCGTACACACCGGACCTTACTTATTGTGATGTATACGTCCTTAAGGAGGCTAGGTAGAAGAAGTAAAGGCACCGTAACTGTTAGATCTCGTACTTATGCTAGTGAGGCCTCCACCGTGGCGAACAACAGCAATTGCCTTATTTGTTGATCGGTGTGCCGTGCTCACGACCTCAGCCATCTTGGATTCCTCAACGATTGCATATAACTGCTATACCTGTAACATAAAATACTTACGCTCAATGCGCATATCTTTGTGCTCTATCTTGATGAGACTCCTGACCGAATCCAGAAATTGACAGCTTTGTGGCGAGATGCCTGAGACGCTCAATTTAAATCAAGCGCCTGTCGACCATGCATCGTCACAGCGCGTACGCTTCTGGTCTGTACTCGACTGCCACCTCATACACCTCGTTTCCGGTTGTACACTACGCGCACGGTCGGGAGCCTCTGCGATGGCTCTCCTTCTGACTATATTCTTCCTGGTGTTTCTGACTGAACTCGTCTCATGGATAGGCAAGTCTGTCTTACTCGAAATCGTCAGTTGCCACCTTACACGTCCTGGTTCTGTGCTGACGCTAAGACTGCATTGCTGTATTGCATCTCGCTTTAGGCGTATTCCCTGTACCTACGCGTGTTCTATACCGCTAAAGTTGGGCAGCAACGAAAACTCAAGTCTGACATACTCGTGAACAAGAAGGAGCTGCTGCAGACCAGCGCGCAGGACCAGTTCGCTAAGTGGGCGAAGCTGAGGAGGAGCGTAGACAAAGGGTTGTCTGACTTGGAGAAGCTTAGTGCGTTTTAGATTTCAATTGTGTGCGCTTGTACTTACTAACTTGCTTTGCGACCTTTGCAGATGGCGAACTGTCGTCTACGAAATCATCATTCTCAATGAAGTTCAACTCGGCTATATGGTTCTTGACTACAGGCCTGCAATTCATCGTGGGCTGGTGGTACGGCAAATCTGCTGTATTCTATCTGCCACCAGGGTGGTTCGGTCCATTGACGTGGTGGCTCTCCCTTCCCTTCGCACCCGCGGGCTCCGTGAGCTGTGGGATCTGGCAAATGAGTTGCAGAAGAGTCATCAAAATCGGAGAGCGTGCAGTAAAGGATTTCCTGGCAGGTAAGGAACCATCATCCCGACGTGTTATTGGTCCCGTGTATACTGATCTGCATCTGTAGGATCTCCGGACGCCGCTGCCTCTGCGCCGTCAAGCTCAGGAGAGCCCGTCCCGGATAAGAAGACGGAATGAGGTTATGTCGTTCCTGGGCTGTTTGTAACCTTTTGTACGCTGCCGTGATTTTGAATACGCACTTGACGCCTTGAGGATGTGGGTGTGAAGCCTCTGAATACACGGAAGACCTCAGGAATCTTTGCGTAAGTCACTTTCCGCTGCAATGCCTATTCTTATCTCTTCCTTCGCTGTCACGTCTACTGCGTCATGTGTTCAGCACTTTCTTAAAGAGCCTCAGTCACTCCCAAGCGGTATAAGATGCCAACATCCCGTCTTGGCGAACTGAATCGCGAATAGCATGTTCTGAACTCACAATCAGACTATAGCCGTATAGAATCTCATGCCAACCTACCAGGAGTCTGGAGGCTTGCATCCTCCGGAGGTGTACAAATTCCTTTTCCCCAGCCTACCCCATGAAGCTGTCAATTCACCGAGTACGTCCTTTCAAATTCAAGTTCGATCATGTACTAACTTTTGCCGTATCTTCACAGATTACGCCCTCCTCGAGCGGGACTCCGCGGCGGTGCGCCTTTCGACGGAGGCCAGTCAGTGTCAAGAGGCGCTCATGGAACGGCCGATCGGCGTTGGCCGAGATCGGTTCTCGTGACGGGCGTCTGATAGCATGTGAATACGACGTATGACGTTCCGTGCCTCCGTCCAGAGCCAAGTTCAGTCGCGGTGTAGCGGCGTGCCGACTCCTCCAACGCAGTTATATAGTCTCATCCTCCTCTACCACCTCCTCTTCAAACACCCTCACCCTTCATAACCTCGGACTACACAACACCGCACACAACACATCAAACATGGCACCCGCAGGCGTTCAGATCCTCAGCAAACAGGCCGCCAAGGCTCAGTCCGAAATCCTCACCGACGACGCCCTCAACTTCCTCGCGTCGCTGCACCGGACCTTCGAGAAGACACGCCAGAGTCTTCTCATCGCCAGAACTGTTGCTCAGCAACGTCTCGACGCCGGCACACCCCTCGACTTCCCCACCGAAACCGCACACATCCGTGCAGACCCCTCTTGGCTATGCGCGCCACCCGCTCCCGGTCTCGAAGATAGGAGAGTGGAGATCACGGGTCCTCCGGAGAGGAAGATGGTTATCAATGCGTTGAACAGTGGAGCCAAGACGTTCATGGCAGATTTCGAAGGTGTGTCATCATCACCGCTAGCGTTGAGTTTGGGGAGATGTTGACTAGCGACTGCTTTGCAGACTCCAACTCGCCTACCTTCGCTAACCTCCTTGAAGGCCAAGTCAACTTACGAGATGCCATCAGAAGGCAAATCGACTTTGAAATCAATGGCAAGTCTTACAAGTTGTCGCAGAACCCTGCCGTTTTGATTGTCCGGTACGTTTGCCTGTTTCGATCAGGTGTGTTCTTATGCTCACAGACTACGTAGACCCCGTGGCTGGCATCTTGAGGAGCCACGAGTGCTCGTTGACAACGAGCCCATTTCTGGATCCATCTTCGACTTTGGCCTCTATTTCTTCCACAACGCCAAGGAGCTCATTGCACGAGGCTCTGGGCCCTACTTCTATCTCCCCAAGATGGAGCACTACAAGGAGGCTCGTCTATGGAACGACATCTTCAACTTCTCCCAGTCTTACATTGGTCTCCCACACGGTACCATTCGGGCAACGGTGCTCATCGAAACTCTTCCTGCTGCATTCCAGATGGAGGAGATCTTGTTCGAGCTTAGGGAGCACTCATCGGGATTGAACTGTGGACGGTATGTATATACGTCGGATTGCTCTAGTTGCTGTCGCTGACTTTGCAAGCACAGATGGGATTACATCTTCAGCTTCATCAAGAGACGGCGTGCAGACCGCACAGCTGTCCTCCCCGATCGTAGCCAAGTGACCATGGAGGTTCCATTCATGGATGCCTATGTTCGCCTTCTCATTCAGACATGCCACAGGTACGTTGCATAACCTATCCTGCATTACATCGTACTGACTAACTCGCGTGCACGAACAGACGCAAAGTCGCTGCTATGGGTGGAATGTCTGCACAGATCCCCATCAAGAACGACCCGAAGGCCAACGAGATCGCCATGGCCAAGGTCCGCGCAGACAAGCTTCGCGAGGTCACGAACGGCCACGACGGTACCTGGATTGCCCACCCTCTCATCAACAAAATCGCCATGGAGGTCTTCAACGAGCACATGCTGGGTCCGAACCAGTACCACGTTCGCCGAGAGGACGTCAAAGTCACCGCTGCCGACCTCCTCAACACCACCGTCCCCGGCAAGATCACTGCCGAGGGTATTCGCAGTAGCGTCGCCACCTCGCTGGGCTACAGCGGTGCATGGGTCGGCGGAAATGGCTGCATCCCTCTCAACCACCTCATGGAGGACGCTGCCACCGCCGAGATCACACGTGTGCAGCTGTGGCAGTACGTCAAGTACGGCTCGCGCGTCGCCGATACTGGCGACATCGTCACCGCCGAGTACATCGATAGCGTCGTGGACGAGATCGTGCCCACGCTCAAGGGCGGCTCGATCACGGAGAAGAACTTGGAGATCGTCGCCAGCTATCTGAAGAAGCAGGTCAGGCAGGAGTGGCCGAGCGAGTTCTTGACGAGCGACTTGATGCGGTTCCTGACGATCGCGGACGGCGTGCCCGAGAAGTGGCAGAAGAGCGTGCTGTGAGCCGCTGGTTGTAGGATGCATTTCATATTGCTTTGGACTCTGGACTTGGGAAATGAACGTTCATGTAGTTTATAGCTGCCGTGCTGAAAGACGTGGTCTTGAGGCCTTTGAAGTTTATTAGCATTTGGTTGTACACTGTGTATAATAGATAATCTCTGCATTTCATTCTTCTCATCGATTCCTGTCGCCAAAGCGTTTTATGCACTCGAGGAACTGTGCAATGTCGTGATTGTAAGCTCTGTTCGGCTCGGCCAACGAGTTATAAGCGGCGAAGTCATGCCCCGACGTTTGCAGACCATGCCTCAGAACATCTTGAAGATACCTCTATCAGACTAATTACAATAGCAATTGTCTCACCAGTATCGGAATGAATATAGGAAAGTCGTGCAATCTACCAGATCCGACTCTGACGATGCTGACGGCCGGCCGCCGTTGAAGAGCGCTTGTACGTACTCAAGAAACTGCCCCTTTGGGCAGTTTCTCGCTCTGGCTTTTCCCCAGCGCATCGTTCGTAACCGCTGACCAACTTGATCCTCCTTAGACACAAACTCCCAGCAGGTGGGCTCTTACGTCTGAATCTAATTTCTTGATCCTCATTCGAACCATCATTACATAGTTGTGTCCAACAGCAACAACAGCAATCATATCACTTCAAGTTCAAAGCCCCGACGTGTGGCACAGTGGCTGCACACGTCAGCGACCAGTTATCTCAAAATTAATCCTCGATTTAGTCAGCACATCTACCCTCATCTTCACCTCATAAGATACTAGACTAACGTTCACGAAGCAGCTGTCTCCATCAACTTCGTTACCGCGTCATCTCGTTGGAATGAGCAGCGTTCTACCAGGATCGGATCCCTGTTAGACACTTGAACTGCCCAAAACGTCCAACTGAGCTCGACAAATCACTCCACAATAAACAGAAAACCTCTGGATATGCTGAAACTCCCTTTCGAGAGTGATATCCGCACGATGTCTGGTGTCAAGTATGGCCAGGGCGATCGTACACTTCGCCTGATAGTAACGCCTTGTTATACACCTCTCACTGTCCAGCTTGCCAAACATCCAGACTCTCTCGTGACGATGGTTAAGCAACTTATTGATTGTGAGTTTCTCTTCTTGTATCCTACCTTCTCATGACACACTCGTCTGCTCAACCCTTTCTAGGTATTCATGAAATGCGATACAGCGCTGACGTCCTGCACCGCGATATTTGCCAGGGCAGTATCATGCACAGGAGATCATCGGATGGCGCAGACGATTTCATTCTCCTAGACTTTGGTCTTACCGCTATTGAGGACGACATAGGACAGCATGGCAGTTTCTCCCCATGGAATCGTCTCGGAACGTTACCCTTCATGTCTTGTGATCTCGTGGCTTACATGGCCAAGAGAGAACGAAAGAAAGGACCTCCGGCCATATCTTCCAATCCGGGTATACGACATTGTGTCAGATTCGACTTTGAGTCGTTGTTCTGGGTGGCGTTATGGTGCTCAGTATGTGTTACAACGCCTCGGTCCCCGCATGATGATCTGGACTCGGATGGAATGGACGAACGTGATGGATACGTAGCTCCTTGGTACAAAGGAGAAAACATCGGAATAGCGAACTCAAAGCAGGCGATTATGAACAATCCCGTTGAAATCAAAGTGGCCCCGCTCTCTCCCGCATTCCAACACTTGCGGGGGTGGCTTCTTGCGTTCATGCGACCTTTTTCGCGGGCTCTTGGTGAGAAGAAGAATGCGGATTGGGAATACGTCGATAAAGAGAGTGATACGGAAGAGGACGACTTTTGCTCGTTTGAAACTGGATACGGCAAGGTTACTCGCGATACGCTGATGGAAGCCCTGGAGACATACGAAGCGAAACGTGCCGCCAAAAGGAAGGCTGGGAGCTCAAGGGTTGGTTAGGATCTTGGACATTGAAGGACTGCTGACGCAAAATAGCGATATTCATGTATTTATTTATCGTAATCTGCCATTCTACTTATTCTCTGCACTCTGCAATGCGATTATCGAACGTCGGATGCGTAGGGATATGGTGAAGGTAGGAAACATACTGTAAACTACTGACATCTACATTTGGTTTGCATTTTCGAACTACGAGTGCAAGTTAAGGCTACTGTAGATCGGCACTACGCCTGCAGCCTGTAGTAGACGGACTCGGACATGCAAAAGTTCGGGTCCGATAGCGCTCTACATATTCAGATCAGCGGGCATCGAATATTGAACGTTGAAGTTAAACTGTGCCGCCATGTGAGCTTTGCATTCTTTTCTTCACACGACTCGCGGGCTCACCAAATGCATATGAACGGATTCGACCACTGGCAGGCGGATTGTAGAAGCCACAAGTTGTCTTGATCAGCGACCTGCCAACACGGATAACTCCATGCTCTTCGGTCAGCATGGCGTTGATACTTCATATGTTATTCTCGAAGGACTTTCGACTAATATCTACCAAGCAAGTACATTGACCGGTGATCATCACGCCATCATGAAGCCTTCTCCTCGAAGTCAGCGTCATCATGTTGCTACCAATACTAGGGTCTCATCGGACGAGGTCGAGCTGCTCGACACGGCACATATGCATCACGTCGAACATTTTTCCGCAATACGAGAGTCCAATGCCACGAAATTTACGGACATCTCTTCCCAGGGTGGTATCCGCACGACGTGTGACATGGATTATCGTGGCCGTATACTTCGCGCTATTGGGACCCCATGCTACACGCCTCTCACTGTACAGCTCGCAATAAACCCTGACTCTCTCGTCACAATGGTCAAGCAGCTGATTGATTGTGAGTCTTCTTCCCTCTGGGTTCCATCTGCTCATGCTCTGGGTTGCTGGTTCGGTTCTTCCTATCAGGTATCCACGATTTGCGGTACAAATGCAACATCTTACACCGAGGCGTTGGCCAAAGCAATATCATGTATAGGAAATCATCTGATGGTAAAGACCATTTCATTCTCGTCGACTTTGACCATACCGCCATCTTCGAAGAGAGCGGACAGCCTCATTCTTATAGTCCTGCCGTGAGGCGTCATATCACAACGCTACCCTTCATGCCTCTCGCTCTTATTCGTGCGATGGCTGTCGATGAAGCTCGACTCAAGATGAATAGGCCCACCTCGCATTTGTTGGCGACGCCGCATTGTGTCAGATTTGACTCCGAGTCATTATTCTGGGTGGCACTTTGGTGCTCAATCTGCGTCGTTTCAAGCACAAAGCCGTCCCGGAAGGTCTCTCCTGAGGAGGAGGCAGAGAGGCTGGAGAAGGATCTACGTGACGCATACGTGGCTCGTTGGGAAGCTGATTCATACAGGTCTATTCAGGCTGAAAAAACCCTGATAATGACCCAACCAGAGGAGATCGAAACGAACATCACGTTCTCTCCGGCGTTTGAGCATCTGCGAAGATGGCTAGCAGCACTTTCGCAACCCTTCTCGGCATTCTACACCGCGCACGACCGGCTGAACCATACTGTCGACCTCGATTCGTACGAAACTGGACGCGGTCGGGTTACCCGTGATAAGCTGCTGTCGGCCTATGAAGAGTATGAAACGCAAATGCTCGCGAAGGGCAAGGACGAGGGTTAAGTTGGGGACCTCGAAGGATTATCTCTTCATTACATGCGTGCATGTATTTCAACTTTGCGGAGTTGTACGTGCTATCGTGATGGAACATAGTATGTAGCGTGTAGCAAACCTAATAGAAGCATGAGATGACTGGGACTACGTAATCATTTTGGTATGCAGATAACTTGAAACAATCAGATAACGTCAATAGTATTCGAAAAGCTGTCAGTGAGCTAGTCAACGCAGCACTCTTCAGCAACGGTCACGTCGTATATATCTTGCGAAATCCAGCGGAATCAAGAAAGAGGAAGCCTAAGAACTTGATGCACGTCATCTCGCAGAATAGCATTTGCCGCGCGACGTGTTATCCGTGCATTGAGGCTCCGGGTGGCCTGGCTGGCGGACGAAGAATACTTCGTGCTATCATGGTGCCACACTACACGCCTCTCACCGTCCAGCTCGCGACCAACCCAGACTCTCTCGTCACAATGGTGAAGCAGATGATTGACTGTGAGTTTCTTGGCTTAGATCTATGCTCTCATGCTCATCAGCTTTTATCAGGTATACGCGATTTACGATACAAAACTCAAACCTTACACCGCAACATTAGCCCAGACAGTATCATGTACACGGCTTCATCCGGTGGTGGAGAACGTTTCGTTCTCACAGACTTTGATTCGATTACAATTGTGGACGACCGCGGCCAGCCTGTTCAGCTCATTTGTCCTCGTCTCTGGACTCGCACTGGCAACCCAGCATTCACGCCTCTCGCTCTCATTTCTGCGACGGCAGTTGAGGAAACTCGACTCAAGATGAATAAGCCCACCTCGCATTTCTTGTCGACGCCACATTGTGTCAGGTTTGACTTTGAATCATTGTTCTGGGTGGCTCTTTGGTGCTCAATTTGTGTGGTGCCAAGGACGAATTCGAACGTGAACTTGAAGGTCAGCCGTGAGGACAAGGAGAAAGAGAAGAGAGAGAAGAAAAGGCGCGACAAATGGGTGGCTCGTTGGGAGTCTGATTCATATACGTCTATTGAGACTGAAAAATACCTGATACTGTGCCAATCTTCGCAAATCAAAAAACGCGCCCCGCTCTCTCCTGCGTTTGAGCATCTACGAGGCTGGCTATTGGCACTTTCGCGGCCCTTCTCAGCAGTCTGTCGAGCGGACGATTACGAGGACCTCGACTTCACAGATGAGGATCACCAGGTCGTAGACTTCCCCTCGTACGAAACTGGAAACGGCATAGTTACTCGTGACAAGCTGCTGTCGGCTCTTGAAGAATACGAAGCACGGATGCCCGCGTAGTAAGGCGAGGAGGAGGGTTAAGTAGGGAATACTAGGCTGGAAGGATTAACGGCGGAAGATTCCTTCATCATATATGTTACTTGTCCACCAGGATTGTGTTATGTTCATGTTGAACTTACAACCGATTGGCCCCTGGAATAGACATAGGTCAGTCTCAGTTTGACTCACCAAATAAATGCATCGTCACCAATGGGCGCAAGGTACTTCGCTGCAAGATGCTTATGGCGCAAAGGCATATAATTGAGCTGCGATGAGAATATGGTCAAAGTCCAAGTCCAAGGGCGTCAGCGAGCGGCGCACGGACTCACGAATAAGGCAGGTGCTGTTTACCGAGAGTGTGACATGTCACATCACGGCTTGCCCATCCTCTTTCTTCCTGCCACGACCACGACCACATCCACTACCGCACGCTCAACACTGCACTGCAGGGACCCACATCCTATAGATGTGTCTTCAGCTGCTCCCAAATCCAGGCTGCTTACCCGAGGAAGTTATGTCCGAGGGAAGTGGTCTGGTCTTAGCTATCGCTTTCGACCTCTGGAATTGGTGTCCTGTGGGTCATTAGCCGGTATCTAGGGAAATGAAAACCTCGAGAGCCGTCACTCAAGGCCGTCGTGCCCCCTTGAGTCGGCGGCTCTGCCAATACAAAACCAGTCTGCCCTCGTGTTGGCAGTCTGGTCGCAACCACCGTCTGCGAGGAAGTAATGCCCTCGCAGGTGGTAGTTGTGCTAAATGCTATAAACCCCATGCCTTCGTAATCCAGGCGGCCGAGAGCGAGGAAGTGATTCCCTCGCATCGGCGGTCTGGTCGTGACTATCCGCTCGAGTCTCTCGGGTGGGTAGTTGCGTTAAAGTATTGCCCCGGTAAATCCAGGCGGTGGCAAGGCCTTCGCTTTGTCTCGCTGGTCGCAATAGCTAGCTTGGGGAAGTGATGCCCTCAAGCTGACTATTGTGAATATATTTCTGCGTGATTGGCAGTGTGCCTGCAGGGCCTATGGCTGCTGGCCAGAGCCGTGGGCCCTGCAGTTCGCGGCCTCCCACTCTTTCATTCTCTTCAGCGGCAAAGCAGCCCTGCTTGTAAATGCAAATGGGGCACGTCTTGTCGCCGATGAGATGAAAAGAGTTTTGCCTGTGCAGCTCCTAGGATATCTCAGCAAGGTGTCTAGATCTTCGTCATCCTTAAGCTTCGATATAGCTGTCGAGAGGTGTCCGTAAGAGCGTCTTCGGAAGCCGGTTTCGATTGCCAGGAGAGCTCGAGCGAAGCTGTCCGCTATCGCGATGTCTACTGTCTTCTTTCTTCATGCTGTTTGAAACCAAGACAATGTGTATACAGCCTATAATTGATGTTCTGTTACGTGCCTAAAAAGCTATCGGGCGGGGTGTACCTGCTATGATCCGGTGTTTACCATCTTTTGACCGTCACTGACACGCGCGAAGCTCTGTAACAAGGTGAGAGCAAGTTTACAACGGGCGGGCAGTCCTTGGTGATACATAGGGAAGGCTCACGAAGACAGACCGAATCATATGTCGAATCACACGCAACTCTGCGCGAGCTGATAGCAATGGACTTGAGATATTTCGTATCATTCGCACCTGTAAAGACGAATGGTATGTGTAAGAGAAAGTCGAACTGGAAAGGAAACACCAATGAGCCTCGCATCGAGCAATACTGAAGATACGGCCTCACCTCTTTCGTCGTAGTTCCTGACTTGCAGTGCGCAAAGAACTTAACTCAGATGAGGAGTCGACTCTGGGGACTTCGTACCTTATTGGCCCAGACATTGGGAGCCCGTGGAATGATACGGTGGCGATCTGATTCATCTATGGGACTGGCCATCCAGCTTCATCGTATCCTGTACAGTATGCGGCCCGTACGTGTGATGCGGCGCACGTAGATATTTGATATTCGTGTGGAGGAAGTGACTGGTGCCTTTGATCGAGCAGGAGTTGCACTGGAGTATATAAAATGGAGGAGTGAGTTGGCGGATCTGTAGACTCGAGACGGTGACTCTGCACCTGCTTTACAATAATTACCGCAGATGGAGAACGTCTTCAGAGCTCGGACCTGCGTTGTATGCTAATACCTGTTGACCGTGCCACACTGCGCCGTATTTCCTGTTCGCCGAACGATACGACCAATCATCACGAACTCACCACCATAATCTCGACCTCTTACCACAGATTATCTGTTCATCGACAACGCAAAGACACCAGATCAGCGACCAGATGGGGTGTATCAGCTGGTCAAGATCAGATGTCGCAGCGTCATCGCTCAACAAAATAACCGGGCTCCCGGGTAAGGAATGACACGCATACCCACGGTATGTTTGAAGTAGACCTGAGAAAGCCCGTTTGTGGTTAGGACGGATTAGCAGCTTTGACACTTCGAGAAGCCACGGATGAGAGGCTTCTATTGGTACCGTACTTACTGGGCGTGTCGCCCGGTCGATCCTGTCACCATTGTGCGATAGCAATGAAGGAGGGTGTGCAAATGCAGAGTAAAGCATACTGACTGATCAGCGGTCACCGTGTTTGACTGCGACCACAATTCCGAGATATCAAGTTTCGATAGACCACTGTGCGTGAGTTGTAGCTCAGATAAGCTGTGTACGTGGTAACAGAAAGCAGGCTGTCAGCAGCTAGTTGATAGATGGTAACAGAGCGGCTTACGAGCCTGTGCGTTTAGTTTCAGACCTCGGAGAAACGAGAAGTAGCCTGTGATACAAATTGAACGCCACAGTGCGAGTGATAAGGCTGTCGCGTGAGGTATGCGGAGAAGACACACCGAGTTCGTATAGCGCATGGAGTGCGATTCGTCGCTGGTGAACTGGTCAACATGAGTGAAATCGTCTGGGATCGTGGTCGCAACGATGGGCACGTACCGTGGAGATATCTACAGGAGAAGTTCATGATTAGTTCTCTCCGAGACTCACGTTGAATAGAAGAGACACCTGAATCTATTGGAGCGTCCGATGTGGCCTTTGCGAATCAGAACAGTGGACCACCTCGAGGCAGGAATGAAGAGAGGAGAGAGATCAGCATCAATGTAGATGATGGCAAGATAGACGGAACTCGAATTGCCAGATGGCATTATTTTCTCCAATTTTCTCCATTTTGACAAGAGTCTCTAGCTCAGTCGACAGCGAAAACAGAGGTGATACTCACCATAGCAGTCGTCGGTGTTGAGAAAAGAGCAGTGGAATATTACGGCCGAGGGCGGGGAGGGAGCGCTGTGTAAGCCGGCGGGACCGACACAGCAGACCCGGCTATGTCCGGATGAGATGGCTCCTTTTCTTTTGGGCATTTGGCGCACGCGAATCCCGTCTTTCCTCTCTTCCTCCACAACCTTTTTCTCTTTATTTTCCTCGTCGTCGGCCACAATTATCTCGACGATACTTGGTCGGGGTCGCTCGTCTGCGATCCCTCGTCACACTGTCGGTCAATCAAGCAACACACGGTAGCCGCACGACCTCGAAGAAAGGCATCGCCACACATTTCGGTTTGAAGGGAGGGCTTCCTCTTCTCCCTTTGGGTATGGTTTTTGGCGGCCTCAGCATCTTGCTCTATGGCGGCCGGTCGTTTATGTTTTCGGCGGAGAGAGCTCTGCAAAAGGTCGACCTCCAGTCGGCCTTCTTTGCATTGGTATTCGTAATTGTGCTTTTGGTCTTGGGTGCGTTTCTTACATAACTGTCGTTTGTTCGTAACGGATGGCTTACGACTCGTGTTTTATCTTAATCGACGTTGTGCTACTTCTATATGCATAAATAAACCGCGACATCGCTATAACCCCTCTCATTGCTCGACACTTGGCCTAATTGCCTCACTCAGCCTATCTCACCAATCCATCGGAGACCTCATTCCGCACATACCTCACGGAGCAGTCCTTCAGACAGCATCTCAGTCGCCTCGAAGCAAGCAATCAGGACGATCAAAGCGACTCTGAAGACTCAGGCGTCCACTTCTCACTCACGCGCAGGATATCCAAGGCCTCCACGAAGAACGTCGACAACTTCTCCTCTCAGCCATTCCATTTCGTCAATCGTGCTGCGGTATCCTTACGCACACCCAAACATGTCTTTTACAGCTTTGGGATCATGACCATCGCTGCGGTCTTGCCGACAGGAGCAACCAGTCGCTCAGGCGCTACTTCGCAAACAGACGGTTTCATGGTTTCAGAGTCATGGTTTATAGGCGCGTTTGGAAAGTGGTGGCGTGGAGGCCCTATTCAGGCGTGGTGGGTCGAGAACGCTGCGAACACAAAGGACACAGAGAGGTGTAATTCTGGTGTTCTGGATATGAAGCCCCTTGATGCCTTGGAATGCTACGATGGTGCGGATAGACCGTCTGTTCAATGTTTCATCTGACTTATGACTGATTTGCGTTGTAGTCGGACATGTCTCTATCAACTGTCGAGAGTCACCGCAGAAGCCTCGTGTCTCGGAGCGGTCCCTGCAGCGGACCACGAGCAACGCACCACGGAGCACCACACCACCTCCTCTTCCGAAATCTGCGTCCCTGCCACTTCATGTCGCTCGCGTGCCTCACGATAAACAACAACATCAACCACAACAACACAACATACGACAAACATCATCGCAATCCTTGACGACGACGTCTTCTGAGCCTGCGAGGGTTAATCCTCCAGCGCTGCTCCCGTCGCCCTCGACGATCTTTGACCAGTCTCCTGTGATCAGTGATATTCTGCGACAGATTAACAGCTCTAAAGCGGCCGTACACGATCTGCGTACGCAGCTCAAGGACTTCCGCGCTGCAGCCGCGGAGTCTCATGCGGTCATTCAGAGCGATTTGGACGTGCACAGGGAGCGAAAACGGAACGAGGACGCTGCTCGTTCAGAGTTGAAGGCGCGGACGAAGACGTTGGAGGACTCGAAGAGGTCGGCGGAGGCTAGTAAACGGGAGGCGGAGAAACGACTGCGTGCGGCGGAGAGTGCACGGGATAATGCAAGTGAGAGGGTGCAGCGGTTGGACAAGGAGATAGGGGCGTTGAGGCAGAGGATGGATGAGGACGAGGAGGCGATCCTGAAGGGCAAGCAGGATGGGGTCGAGATGGATAAGGAAATGGCGGAGCAGTTGGAGAGGAAGAGGAAGGAGATTAGGGTCGCGGAGGAGGTTATTTCTGCGTTGAACTCGAGGGCGAAGGAGCTGGAGGAGAAGATTGCAGCGGAGGAGGAGAGGGTGAGGAGGGCGAAGGAGCAGGCGGACATGAAGAAGCAGGATAGGGCGTTCAACCCGCTGCACGTCGTGAGCGAACCTTTGGAGGCCCCGCTGTGGTCTCCTATCGTCCCTGAGGTGCAAGAAGCGGCAGTGGACCCGCATTTCGACATACACACCGATTCTTCGGCGCATATAGAGGTATTCCCGGACATTATTCCAGCTGAGCATATGCAGAGTCGACGTCCCTCGATAACCGAGGAGCCAGTGCAGTCGACTACGTCGCCCAGGCCAAGGCATCTCTCACTTGGTACTCTCTCGAACTTCCGTGACCACTCGATGCCGCTGCCTGCGGATGCCGGACTGCCCACGATCTCGACGGACGACGTCCCACCTCTCACCTCTGGCCGCACACAATCTACGAAGTTCTCGCCGTTCAGTGATCAGGAACTCGACGTTTCGACCGACATGCACGGCGACATTGCCATCTCTCCACGCAGCACGTCGTTGATTCCCACGAGTCTCATTAAAACACTCGACCGCGGCGGGGCAACTGAGGATCTCTCCCGCTCTTTCCAATCTGAGACTGACTCGGTGCTGGACCGCGACTGGAGGAAGCTGCATCCGTTCCCCGCACAGCCCGTCGAGAACGCGGCGGTGTTCAGCTCGTCGCCGACGTCGCTGCATTTCCCGTCGTTCGATGCCGTCGACCAAGAGGATCCCTTCGAGATACGCCCCCCGCCGCCTCCCCTGCGCCATCGTATCACGAGCGACGGCCTGGAGACCGAACGAGTATATTTGAACGGCACACTGGCGACAGATTCCATTGGCCAGCCTTTGACACGCTCGCGCACCCAGGAGTCGGACGAGAAGACGGTGCCGCCCCGCCGGTGGTTCTCGTCGTCGAAGGACGTTGACAGAAAGGGGTTGAATCCAGAAGCAAAGGCCTTCCACTTGAAGAAGTTCCCCATCTTCGGTGCGACGCCCAAGGCCTCCATCGACAGCGCGACTTCTCATGCCTCCACCGCCTCGTCGCTCAGCCTCCCGACCCTCTTTGCCGCCCCGACGACCGACGCCAGCTCGATATTCTCGACGCTGTCTATGCGTGCGTTCGCGCCCTCGCCTGAGGAGCGTGAGGCTCTCACCCGTGCCTTGGGATCCGCGAACACAAGTCTGGAACGTCTTCCAAACTTGGCCGATGTCATAGGAAGCATCCCTTCTTCTCCCAATAACTCGCACGGGATCGTCGCTCAACGTGCGCCCCAGCCATCAGCATCGGAGACGAGATTCTCCTGGCTCCACTCGTTGCGACGCCCCCGATTCAGCCCATGGGACGACGAACTCGCCGATAACAGCACCGCGGCTCGCTAAGGCACAGTTATCCTCCAACGATGTATAGTCGAAATTTGCTTCATGTATGTATGTATACACCAATATGAACTAAACATAACTGTGATACGCACGCGTGTGGATGCGAGGTCTGCTAACGGGTGGGAGATGCATCTAACGAAGCTTACGCCCTGTCAAAATAGAAGAACGATCATGTTTTTTTGGATGTCTAGAGCTCGCGCCGCTGCCTATTGCGGAGAGAAGCCCAGTGTCTTCCTGGGCGAAGACACTCGGCTTCTTTCCCAAAAAGGCAGTTTAACTGGATTGGGACGCGCGAGCGGCGACGTCGGACGCAGCGAAAATGGTTCAAAGTGGGGGGCACGCCGCGTCGTCGAGCTCTCCTCTTTTCCCCATTCTATCCCCATTCCTACGTCCACAGACACAGCCTATACCCACTCTCATTTTCCTTCCTATTCTATTCACTATGCTCGACGTCGTGCGCATGGCTCTTTTGGCGGCGGTCTCGTTGGCCATCCACATCGCGGAGCGGGGCTGCCAGTGGCCGGTGCAGCCCTCGAAGTTGTACAAGAGAATGCAGGGTTTTTTGATCGGAGATAGCAAGACCAGTACCGTCAATTATCAAGAATCCGCTCAGTTGGCTGCGAGAAGGGCTGAAGCACGGTACGTCATAAAACCTCTCCACTCTGGCTACATTACTTACTGTGTACTAGGGCTGCACGGAGGGAAGCGGCGACGACTGCCTGGAGGGAGAAACTCGTGCTCATGCTGGGCGACCTCGCACCTCCCGAGCTCCGCTCGGGTAACTTCTCTCGACTCTACGAACGTGCAGAGGCCTCCGATCCGTCACCGCTTCAGACGCAGCAGCTCGTCGACCGTGTCTTCGGACCGCTTCCGTACGCTCAGGCTGCCCTCCAGTCCGACACAGAACCCGTCGATCGAACCGGCGCACCCGTGCAGCTCGACACCGCGTGGTTCTGCGTGGTCGTCTCCCCTTTCGAGTGCCCTCCGGAGGCGGTTTGGACTCTACCGTCTTCGTCCGGTCCTCCCATCGCGTCGTCAGTCCCCTTGGACATGCTTCTCACAGCCGTTTACATCGCTCTCACTGGTGTGGCAGCAGTCGTTGTCGTCTCAGCCTTCCTTCGTCAGTACGCACCCCTCGCCAGGATCCTCGGCGTTATCAGGCCTACCGCTGCATCGCCCGTTCTCGACGTCGCCTTTCGGGACCTTCAACTTCGGGTGCCTGTTGCAGCAGTTGTCGATGCCGCCCAGTCCACTATCCCTGGTATGTACTTTAATTTTGGCTTGCACAATCGTGAACTTACCAGCTGTTCAGTGACTTTGAACGCCCCGCCTGGGTGTGCTGCTACGACCCCCGGATCCGATCTTGTGCTACCAGCGGGTACCGGGATGGACAACGTCGTGGTAGAGGTAGAGGAGGTTATGGTGGAGGCGAAGACTACTGCCAGGGAAGCGGAGGTTGATGTCAAAGTCGCTGAGACGCAGGTTGAGGCGGTCGTGGCGGAGGCAGAGGTGGCGGAGGCGGAGGTGGACTCGGGGGAGGTGGTGGAGGCAGAGGTGGTGGGGGAGGCAGAGGTGGTGGAGGCAGAGGTGGACTCGGAGGAGGTGGCGGAGGCAGAGACCATCAAGGCGTCGGGGATGGAGGTCGCTGAGGAGGCACCGGTGGTCGTTGACATGGAGGTAAAGGTGGACACGCCTGTGGCTGCCTCCCTGCCCTTGTCTTCTACTCAAGATTGGAATGCCGTTTATCAGGCTGACCAGTCACTGGTGTTCATGCCCAGCGAGTTGACCTCAGACACCAGTGGTGAGTAATGCTATGTATTTATATCACTCACTACTTCCAAAGTACTAACCTACTTAATCTTTTAGATGACCCTGCACAAGACTGGTCCCGCGATGCAACATTCGGGATGAGTCTGTCGGAGTCTATCAGTGGAGTAGCTGTCGCCGTTAACACCTTCCTCGCCACACCATCAGACTCTCCGGACCCGTACCTCCAAACTAGCATCCAGACACTTCAGGCTCCCAGCACACTGAGCTTGGCGGCGGACATATCAGTGTCACCGCCCGCAGAGGACCAACCTTCATGGTCTGCTGACTCTGCTCTGACCAACGAGGTTTTACCGGAGTCAACATCAAACGAAGCAGCTAGGGCGGAATTGGCCGCCATGAATACCCTCGACGCCGAGGCTGCTCTCAAATCCGATGACAGCGGCAGTGGCTCACCCTGGTACAATCCTCTCCCTGGTGCCATCAAGGATGATCGACGCCCCAAATTCCGCTTCGCCGACAGGTCCCACAGACTGGCACTTGCCTCTGCTCGTGCTCAGGATGGACCCATACCCGCGGTGACGGAGCAGATGGTCATGCCAATGGAGGCACTGTCTGTTCCCGTCGACATACCTTCCGTCCCGGTCGAGGTCCCCGCGACACCACCATCTGTCTCTGTTAGTCCTCCGATGCCCAAGTCCCCCTTGCCTCTCGATACCCCAGCACCCGAAACGATCAGCTCTACCCCTCCCAGCGACTCTGCACCAGGACGGGTACGTGAGCAAGTCGCTCTCCTCGACGCCCCGGCACCCGAAGTGTCTCGTCTGCAGGCCGCCTCAGGTTCGCGCGGCGGTCACGCTCTGCACCCCCGCGGCCCGCTTGTCAGTCAGCGCATGGAGCAGCTGCGACTCGAAGGCGAAGCTAATATCCTGCTCCCGAAGCTGTCGAACACACGTCGCACTGGCACGGTATCTCGCATCCCGAAGTCCACTACACCGAGGACCACTGGCACCGACTCCTTCCAAGTCGCTAAGCCCCACAGGCAGTCACAAATTGAAGCATCTCACGCTGGAGGATCCGATAACCATTATCCAGTTCTAGGATAACGTCAGGGTGCCAATCACGATGAGGCCTCGTGAACGGTCCGCTAGAGCCTGAGGTATATGATATAGCATACTAGCATACATTTCTATCTGTACTACCGCGTAGAATTCGTGAAGCATTGCATTTGCGATATTTCCATCCTACGATGATACTATATTGGTGATGCTGTCATATTCAACGCAATTGAAAGTAAGCCGAAAGCCCATTTGAAGTATCCTACGGGGTGCAGCAAACTATTCGCATTGAGTACATACTATATGATGTATACAAACTATAAAGGTGGAAGCAACACCGTATGCCAGTCGGGTTTAACGAGACGCTTCAGTTCCTCGACAGTGGCCCTCGACCCCATATGACCTTGAAGGCAGCTATATACAACGGGCCACAATGAGACGAGAGCATGCACATTGCCAGATGCTTCCGGTGTGTAGTCAACGGTAATCGCCTTGATGGCCTCGGAGTCCGCGAATGGTCGGAATCCCATGAGCATCTCGAATAAGGTTACGCCCATCGCCCAAGTGTCGACACCTTCGAGTATGTAGTCATCGCCCCAGAAGAACTCTGGTGGGGAGTAAACGCGTGTGCCCAGAAATCTACCAGTATATTCGTAATAGACGGTTTGGGGATGCAATGCAATCCTGTCCTCTAGAATTGATTGGGCATTGCCGAAGTCGATAAGCGTTATCTAAGAAGACGTTGATCAGAACTCAGGCACCGCAGTGAATACGAAAGCATCCATAAAAGGTACTCACCTTGAGATTCTCGTCAATGAGTATATTTCCCGGCTTAATGTCACAGTGAATAATGCCTTTCGCATGCAAGTACCCAACGATATCAACAAGCTGTGAAAAGACGTGTCTAGCGTCCGCCGCAGACATGGAGCCGTGTTGTTCCAGGTATCCGCGCAAGCTGCGATCAGGATAGGATGGCTCCTCGTCGGTGTCTACTGAAGGGAACCACGGCGTCCCATAGAGCTCTTGGACCTGTACGCACAGTCAGTTGGTTTCATCACGAATGAGAAGTGCGACAAAACTTACGACGTAAACATAATGGTCATCGCTCATGACGTCCAACAAGCGGGCAATGCCGTCGTGGTCAAGCTGCTCCATGATCATCAC
>JAXQGN010000098.1:0-69069 GCA_037039805.1 Irpex sp. M6601 | reverse complement strand
TGACCGTGAAACTCGACCCCCCTCTTAGCGCTGGACCGTGTGAAACCATACTTAGAAAAATCGCGCTTTCAACGGCTGCTCATTTGCATGGACCTTGTACCACACGCTCACCACCTCATCCGATTCTCTAAACGTTTAATAGAGAGTGTCTTAAATTCTTACAAGGATCATTTCTTATATACTTTTCCCAACCCTATGCTTAACGGTAGGTGCTCCGCGAGTGTATGGAAGGCTGGCTGATGCCGTATTGGGGCTCGGTATGCGCAAATAAAACACGAGTGTCTTTGAGACAGCTTCAAGGAGTGTTTTGTAGTGCGTGGGTATATTTAGGGGTGGAATCTGTATACATGGTGCGTGTATAACGGTTGATTCTTGCCATAGGTTCGCTAAACGAGATTGATTGCCAGCTTCGTCGCACGCCATATCTTTAGAAGACAGCATATGAACTGATTGCGAGTTTTGCTGAGTCCCAGCATGCATTCTACTCGCGTTGTGCAGAAACGGACGCGAGATGACACGGTGGTCGGCTCGAGTTACTATTGGGATCCTCACGCACCTGTAAGTAGTATGCCGTACCAAGGTGACCTCAAGTAATATTTCAACAGCACATTTTATCACCATTTTTGTATGCTTGGCTATATCTTCCACATGGCCGAACTCATTGGCGACGTAACAGAAAGCCCAATTGCGGCAGCCAACGGTGGCCTAATATAGACGCCCGCATACTAATACGAATTTGCAGCCTACTTACTTATTATGTCTACATAGCTGCATAATAAGCGTTGTTTCCGGGTTGAATGATAGCAATGAGACTGGCTAGCTGCTTTACCTCGTTTGCTAGCTTTCTCTAGCGATTCCGTGAGCGGACTGAGTGAGCTTGCGGGCGTAGATGCACATTCTGCGACTAATTTAATATATAACTTTTGTACGTGTTTCATGTATCTATCTATGTCTATAAACAATATTCTTGATCCAATGTGTTGTTATTGAGTTACGCGAAGACGAAGCGGTCGAGCCACCCTCGAAAGCGCGATTTTTCTAAGTATGGTTTCACACGGTCCAGCGCTAAGAGGGGGGTCAAGTTTCACGGTCAAGATTTACCAGTCCGCTCGCAAGCTCGCGGCTCCCTTTGATGTCTTTGATGGACCGCATGGGTAGCTTGCGATCGGATCTGGCTGGCGAGTCTAGCAAAATCATTCTGTTTCCGAACAGAAGGAGTCGCCAGTTACATTGCTAAGTTGATAATATCATGTATTATTGCGATAATAGTGATGTAAAATCTCATGATGTCACTCTGGATGTGTTAACTACTCGTGACAGACACGGTATCAGAAAAGATGACGTCTGTAGCGTTGAGTCTGCTCGACTGCCTTTTCAGGAATAGACGCCGGGGACGGTTCCCACGTTTCGTGCACCGTTGACTGCCGGTCACGGTGACCGTGACACTGTAACACAAAGCACTTCTGCACCTCGCCGCCATGGTTTCCAAGCTCCCTGCCGAGATACTGTACGAGATAATTGTGCAGGTGTTCGTCGACTACGTGGACGAATATATCATGGAAAGACAGCAGCCAGCATCTCCCGATGAACAGAACGCGTTGGTGTGTCTGCTTCAAACAAGCACACAGCTCAGAGCTATCACAAAGAAAGTGGTGTGTAAAGGGATGGGAATTGCTGTGGACTCAAGAGGAAGGTGCGGCTAGTCTCAAGGTACTATAGCTTGGGAACTTGGGACTGATCATCACATCACTATACACTTAGATTCGAAACGCCTCCACAGGCAGGGTTGGAGTACCTCCGAAAGCACCGCCAAGAGATCCTGGAAGAGACCATTGCGAACCTTCATGATATAAGGCTCCCTCCGCCTGACTTTTTCGATCGACATAATGCTCCTTTATTGACCGCATATGCCATACTCATAAAGACTCGACACGACCTTGCAGCATGCCAGGCGTTAATTTATCGTGTTCTAGAGGTGGAGCAATATCGGTCTCGCACTCACGTGCAGGTATACCGAGACAGCACCCTCTATATACTGAGACGGACTTCCGATATAATGTCGAGCATATGGACCGGCTGGCAGGACGTCCGCGAGTGGCCGCCCCAAATATCGAGTAATTATACCACCAAAGTCGTCCCACGAGCCCAAAAATTGAAGGATAGCGATGATGAGTGTGAGTTAAAATGAGTATCTTGAGAATTGTACTTGTCGGATGATTAATCTCAACTTAGTTAGTCGTGTCTCTGGCTATTGGCTACGCTGTAAGGAGTATGTCTTGGCACTGAGCCACCACAACAACTTACAAGACAACCCCGAGTATCAAGTATGTATCTTCTGTCACGGGCTTACCATATTTGCTGTGACCGTTGACAGAAATTGTGAACACAGAACATGTTCAAGGACGTTCTGGGAATGGCGGAGTTCCTGACCACGCTTACATGCCCCGACCCTCACGAACCTCTTACGATGAGACTCCGTTTGTCTCTTGTGAGTACCCATCTCTTTGACCACAATAATCTCCACTTGGTTCAATGTACGTTTCAGATTGAGATTGCCTTGTCGGCCATGCGGCAAATGATAGAGCTCAAGAAAGAGGATGAGCCTGCCTTTGATCTATACGAACAGCTCAAGGATGCTGAATCGCGCGCTCGAGAAATTTGGAACCCTAAATTAGGAAGCTTAGCACATCATGGTCTTCACGCTACCATACGCACGCATTGAAATACATCCTCGTACTGGATTGCGCCGACCAGTGACGTCCACCTACATGCTGAGCGTGCATCATTCATATCCCTTGATCGTACGACGCGTTGAATGCGTAAGCGTAACTATCGCTGGTGACTTGCGCTATGAGTGTCTTCTACCTCAGCTTCCACTAATCCTTGTTGCAGTACACCAATGAGGGCGATGCAGCACGTGTGGACTAATCTGCTGAACTGGAAAATGCAATATTGGGTGGATCGGCTCTAACGGGACAAAATTGTGCGTCAGGGGTTGCCAACATTGCTGCTGGAACTGGACTGACGACCCGACTGGATTCCCATATGTTGGGCTACAGGGACATGATATCTTCGTGCCAATGTTCAAGTCCTCGTCGTATGTTATCATGTGCGTGGAACACGTTGCAGTACTCACGCTTACTCCCCTTGAAGCTTGATGTGTGTGTACTTATATCAGGCTAGCGTGGTATATGGCACACCAGGGCCACACTTACTCACTGCCACTGTGCCCGATTCGTCATCTCTAGGAAGGACGAGGTAGCGTGGTGGTGGCAGATTATCAATAGCGGGTTGCCGGAGATGCCGGTCGTACATAGTACTTTTGCTGATGGACGCCCTTGATTTCCTGGTAACAGACCTGGTCTAAGAATCTGGCGGGGCGCAAGGCTAACTAGCACAGGACAACGATGCGACATACGAGGCTAATTAGCCTGACATTTAGTGTACCCAGAAACTCCTGGTGCGCCGCCGTGAGCGCTGTTACACCGTATACAGCAAGCTCATGGTGGTCGTCGAGCTCACTGGCAAGCATTCTTCTCAGCTCGGCCTTCACCTAAAATATCGTCAATCCGTGCTATGGACAGGGAAATCCCTCCAGAAATATCGTACGAAATCATTGCACATGTGTTCGCAGACTATCTGGACGATTACATCTCAAAACACTATGTCGTCGTACTCTTTTCCGGGTCACCCCAGAGGTCAAACGATTATGACCAAGTTCAAGCTATTATGTTCCTCTTCTGGACCGGTGGACAAGTCCGAGCAGTCATTCGAAAGCTGATTAGCGACACGCTTAGTATCGATGTAGACGTCATGACGGGGTGAGTCTCGATATTTTTCACAGCAAAATCTGACTTGCTAAATCTTGACGAATACGACATAGCCTACGCCGTCCACTGCACGAACAAATGGAAAAGCTTCGTGCCTGCTACCAATTCATACTCAGTGACGCAACTGTAGAAGAACCCTACCGCGAGACCAAGGATATATTTGACCCTCCGCCGCTCAAGTTTGAATGCCAAGAAACGCCATTTTCTCAGGCCTACAAGAAGTTCTTCGAAACCGTACACATGTTCAATGAATTACAGGCATTGATCTACAATATCAATGAATACCGCCCTGATATGTCGGACAACTGGTTGAGAAACTTCCTCATGCTTATCTTGCGGGCTCGCTCTTATCTCGACGACGACATCACCGAAGTGGCAGACTCACTCTCCGAAGCTGTATCCTGCTTCTCTAGCAGTGCGTTGAAGACTAGACTGGAAGTCAAGATCAGAGAAACAAGGGTGGCGATCGAAGGCGGTCAGCGTGTTGTTGTTCACTCTGCTGTTAATCTTCTGACGTGGACATGTCGCGGCAGCCAGGAAACTTTTCGCAGGATGGAATGAGTGCAACGAACTTTTCACACAGATCTGTGTCGAGGATCCAGATCCTGACTTTGAGGTATATGCCGTCGATTGATTGTTTTCCTGTTGTGTTTCCTGACCCTTTTTTGTCTAAGGAAATCCTAACAGCTTTCGACCTAGTTGCAACCACTCTCATCGAAATCGAAAAACCGCGATCCACACCAGCTCTCATGGTGCATCTCCGTCTGGTACGTATGCCCATCTCACTCGACGCAGCTAGCACCTCGACTGATTTACTCTCACAGATTGACGTGATCATGCACAGTATGTGGGATTTATTTAGAGGACCATTTACACCCAAGCCGCCTCTCACAGACCAGGCTCTTGAGGTGAGGGATAAGCTTGTGCAAGCAGAGGTAATATGGTCGACTTTACTTGAAATGATGGGAGTCAAGGATGGACCCGCAAATTTTAGGCTGCGGCTTGTTGGTGAAGATTCTAGTGAGGGTGAGGACGAGGATGAGGATGAAAGTGTGGGCAATGAGGAGAGTGGTGAGGATGAGTCTGAGGAGGGAGGAGATCATACGATCGAGTAAATAATCCCCAGATCAACACGTACTCACTGCGCGTGCAATGGTGTTGCATGATACGCTGACTCGGAAAACTAGGGCACTAGTACTGTCAGTGGCACGGAATAAGACAAATACCAACAAGTAATTGACTTGGCCTAAGTGATGGTCACAAAGGCCAGACGGTAAATGAACGTCGCAGCTCGTGAGGGTCTTTTATCTTCGTCTGAGTGCATGAGCATTGACAAGGAAGTATGTAAAACCACGGGGGAGAAGCGAGACAACGAATGTATGGTGGCGAAGCCAAACAACATAGCTATGGGACAATGAGGACAACGAAGATGAGGATCATCCTAGGCGAAATGAATGCAACGTCGCTGAGCAGGTAAGGATAGGTGCCAGAGAGACGAGCATGGAAATAGCATGATGACTCGCTGAGAGTTCGTCTCAATGCTACGTAAGTGCTGCTCGGGTAGCAGACAGAAACAGATGTTGTAAAGGACCTATATTAAACCTTCGCGATGTTACGCAAACCCAGGTCCACTAGACGAGTGAGACAACGCTGCATAAGAACATTTTATACAGAACGGTGATGGCAATAAAGACTCACAACGGGACTAAGGAAGCAATATTCTGGCCGACTATCGGCGCTGCAGCTCCCATTCCTGCCGTATTACCAGCAGGTGTACTGAAGAGTTGGAGTGTTAGCGGTGAGAAATGTTGAAATTACTTGAAGTTACACACTGTTTCGGTAGTGCTGGTTCAAATGCTCCAAGAACCCCTGCAACGTTAACGTCACCTGGGGCACGTCTGACTGGCACCGCCAGGGCACAAGCCGCGACGCAGAAAAAGAGCGTGTAGCGGATGGCAAGCATCGTGAACTGGATTGGTAAAGAGAAAAGAAATGCTAGAGGGGCTGGGTTAGTTGGGCGATAGGAAACTAGACATAACCTGGGTCACCTGACACGTACTTTGCTGGGGGGAAAGAGTCCGGCTCTAGGGTTCAAGCATCATGGGACGGTCCATTTATAGTCAGTATAAGGGCTTTCATCATCATCAAGAGCGTAGTATGGTAGCCGTAAGTATCATGACATCTTGTTAGTTGACTGCTACCTGGCCATGATATCTGTTCCCGGGTGAAGAGAGTTTTTGCCAGGGGGAGGGTACTCGGCTGAGGCGAGCCGTGAGTACGATCGTCTTGTATTTATATAACTGTGGGTAGAGTCAGTGACGTATCAAGGATCTGATAGCTGTGTTAGATGTCGGACCTACCTTGAGCATCTTCAGACAATAGGTCCATACGAGCTGCATTGACGAAGGCCTACGGGCGAACTGTTCTCTGAGCAAACCTTCGTCAGTCGTACACATAAAATGGTGACGTTTGATGTGTCGGGTCGGAGAAAGTTGCTCAATGAAGAACGTATCCAAGCCAGAAGAGTAAAGTCTCTTCGCGAAGAAGACCAAGGATATCTATTCTGCCTCTGGTCTACAGGGCAAAAATATACAGGTCCTGAACGTTCGCGGGACGCTATTGACCGGCTGAACTACTATCACAAGCACCGCTATGTGGGCCGTCACACGAAGTAGCGTCCTTGATACTCAGCTATTCCTGAATGAACCCCCCTATGAAAGCGTTGATTAGCAACATCGTAAAACAGATAAACTGATCGCACAATGCGCCCTTACAATTGGTGAATTCTGTATTTCGCTATCGTTAGGTGCTCCTGCACCAAGATGCCCGATTGGGCCGTCTCTTAGAGGCGGCGTGGTCAGCTTCAAGGACAAAATGACGGCAATGGTAATAAATAGTCCACATACGCCCCAGCTCCAAAATTTCCGAAGGGGAGGGTGTAGGCGCAGGCAGCGATGCAGAGTATGACGAGACAGCAGCGACGGAGCATGATGTGCCTGTTGTGAAGAATACGAGTTGACCTACATAGTGACATGATTCAGTGAAGAAGACATGCCCGTCCATGAGTGAGCCACGTACTAGAAACTGGGAGGTATGTCGAGACCGGCTCTGAGTCTACTCTCATACATTATCAAGGACCTTTATAGCATATGTTTAGTAGGGCATGTTTCTGAGTGCATAGCCATCGAACATACATATATTGCAACAGATGGATCACATTACCTGGGCCAAGCGAAATCAGGAGCATTGATACAGATGTGTTGTGCACTTATCTTCCGCCATTGTATATGGTGGCATAGGCATACACGACGTTGATTAAATAGGAGTGTTTGCTGATTGAATGATGATTTGTATCTTGTTCGCTCTTGTTCGTCGATGCTATGAAGCGTATGCTTATGCTACAATGTTGATAAAATGTGGCTGTCTGCTGATTGAATGATGTTTTGTACAAGTTGTTCGCTCTCGCTCGCCGATATCGTGAGGCACAATGCTCCGATATATCGACGGCGGCCAGGGATAGGAGGATGCGAGGCTAATTCCCAGATCGCACATATCAGAGCTGACAGCGCGTGGGTATCATCTCATCACGAGGGCTACAGAAAGATGAGGAATTAGTCCTAGTACACACGGATATACGATCACTGAAGCTTACGCTCGCAACCGAATCACCATTATGATTCTATGTTCAACGTTCAACACTCAGCTAATCTCTTGGCATACGTAGCCAACTTGATATTGACGGAACGTCTGAGAGAACATTCACAGCTCGCGATGAGAATGAAGAGTCTAGGATGATACAGTAACATTGCAGCGAGAGAGAAAATGATACAAATACAGTACAATAGAATCCAAAATATAGTAATCAAACCTCCTGCGACTCCTTCTTGCCCTTCTGCGTCTTGCTGGGCAGGAGCTGTAGAAATACGAATGTGAGACACAACACAAAGTTGAAAGTGAAAGAGTACATACTGCAGCGTCAATGTGTGGTACGACACCACCCTGTGAGATGACAACGTCACCGAGGAGCTTGTTCAACCTTCGATATTGATGTCAGCTGGCGATCGGGTAGATAAATTTGGGTACTACTCACTCCTCATCGTTTCGGATGGCGAGTTGCAAGTGACGAGGAACAATACGTTGCTTCTTGTTATCACGAGCTGCGTTGCCAGCAAGTTCAAGAATCTCAGCAGCCAGGTACTCGAGGACGGCTGCGAGGTAAACTGTGACAGAGCGTCAGAAATCAAGTAGAAAGTTTAGCCACCTGAATACGTACCAGGTGCACCAGCACCAACACGCTGTGCGTAGTTGCCCCTCTTCAAGAGACGGTGGACACGACCGACAGGGAATTGAAGGCCGGCCTTTGCAGATCGGGATTGGGACTTGCCAGCGGCGTCACCAGAGGTAGCCTTGCCGGACTTGGACTTGCCGCTGCTCTTGCCAGACATTGTTAAGCTTGAGATGTGAGAGAAGGTTACGAGGGTGGTGGTTGGGGGCAAGGAGGACGAGCGTTGAAGGTAGGCATCGTGGAAGAGGAGAGGCCCTTTATATGGGTGACGCCTGGGAAAGTGACGGCGATAAACAAACGCGTCACGTCGCGTCGCGCGTGTGATGATTGTCACGTGGGTGTCAAATAAGGCCATCGTCACGCGTCACTATATAAAGGCCGCCCTCACGCGAGAACGCCCTCTAGCCTCCTCAACTGTTACCCCCATCTCCTTTGCCAGCAGCCCTCACAACTCACTCGTATTTCCACAACAATGGCACCTAAACCCGCTTCGACTGCTGGCAAGGCCCCTGCTTCCACCGCCTCCAAGGCTCCTGCTAAGACGACTGAGTCAAAGGCAGCGAAGAAGACTTCTAAGCCTGCGGCCTCTGGTGCTGACGGTGACAAGAAGAAGAGACGCAAGACTCGCAAGGAGACTTACTCTTCTTACATCTACAAGGGTAAGCCACATCGAGTTGAACTTGATATAGCGAACTTGAACTCACACGACGCACAGTCCTCAAGCAGGTCCACCCTGATACTGGTATCTCCAACAAGGCGATGGCCATCCTTAACTCGTTTGTCAACGATATCTTCGAGCGTATTGCCACTGAGGCATCTAGTACGTTGATGCATGTTATGTGGGCTAAGGGGACTTCTAACCGACCTTAACCTGCAGAGCTCGCTTCTTACTCTAAGAAGTCGACGATCTCATCGCGAGAGATTCAGACCGCTGTCCGTCTCATTCTCCCTGGTGAGCTGGCTAAGCACGCCATCTCTGAGGGTACCAAGTCCGTGACCAAGGTACGATATAATGAAACTCTCGTTCCAACAATGTACTGACAGCATCTTCTAGTTCTCGAGTGCTGGTGCCAAGTAAATGTTTATCTCTGTATGATTATTGTCTCTGTATCGCGTACTCTACTGTATTCTTCTAGCCCTTATGGATTGTTCTCTTGGTCTTTCTCGAATCTCAATGTCTATCGTCTATCTCCCGCTTGTCAGTCTGCGTCCACCACTTTATGACTGAGGCACATGTGCTCGTACGCTGGATACTCTTGTGAATGTTTGTCAGTTATCCTTCGGTGATATTTTTATGAAGTACCTTCAGACCATGCTCATGCATAGGAACCTCGATGCATATGTGAGGTGTGTACCTTTGAGGGCGCTTAACAGTGCCTTACTGCAATGAATGCTTTGTTCGACACGTCCCTTGTGAAGCGTATATTGACCTACATTGCTTAATGTAGAGAACGGCTCTCTCATCGTCCACTATCTATAGACAAAATCACCAACTGGTCTGAAGGAACTTAGCCAGAAATCAGGACATGTTTATGCCTCTCACGTGACCCAATAAATGCCCATCGCTGGGTTGCCTACCGGTTGTCTCTTCTCTCGTCCGTCATCATCCCCACCCGCTCTCTGTCCCTCGCATGGCAACGCTGACAAGGCCCAAGTCGTTGCCGGCGGAGTCGTCGCATCACGTACAAAATGACATAACCTCGGGCATACCGACCCCATTCCCCACAAATATCCTCGAGCGCAAGCCAGACGAATATCTTGACATCCCTAAGCCAACCCACTCGCAAGTGCAGGAAAATGGCGAGCACATAAGAGGTGTAGTTGAGAGTAATTCTTCTGACAACTCGATATCGGTAAGAGTCAAGTCTTGCTGTTGAGACATCTCTAACCGTCGCGCCAGGCAGACCTCGTTCCAACTCGCATCGGACAGGTTCAGGCGACATGCGTAACTGCCCTGCAAGACCTCCTGTTGTCCTCGCGGACGACACCCAATCGTCGTCACTCTGTTCCCGCTCATGCTACGTACGGACTCCAACGCCTCGTGAACGACTTACGCGTGGACACTGCGGGCGGTCAGATGTCCGAGCTAACGCGCTCACTGTCCGACGACGAGCTCATAACCGAATTGAACTTGCGAGTCGGTCACCTCGCTCGCGGCCTTCCACCAAGGGAGGCAAAGCTAGCTGAGACCCTCGTCTCGCTGCTTACGCACCTGCATCACGTCGCACCTCTACCAACAGATGAACAGGAGCCGACATCACATACTGCGAATGGAAATCCGTACGCTGCTTTACAGAGACAAGTCAGTGATTTCCGACTGGAACGGTCCTCTTCGCCAGATAGTCTCAGTCGTGGTGCGACACCTGTCCAGGCGGTCGAATCTGCACTTCTCTGGTCTCACATCGACGCAGAGCTGGAGGAGGTTCTGTCGCTCTGTCGTTCAAATTCCATCGATGACCCGTTCTCAGATAATCTGCCGCCAGAGTACGACCTCGCAGACTACGAGCTTCCTCAGTACGAACCTGCAGACGATGATTTGGACTACAGCGGCAAGTCGTCGTATCGTGCAGGTTCCATACTACATCCCTCCTCTAGTCGGCTGTACGACTCTGGGAACGAGAAGATGAGGATGGACCTTGAGGCTGTGACCCTCGCGATCGATCGCTTGTACTCCGTAGCGCCTCAGCTGCACAATCAACGTGTGGAATTGAAGCAAACCAAGGTCAAACAGATGGAGCGCGCAAAAGTCAAGGGCAAGCAGCGCGCGACGGAGGAGGACATGAACTTACGCGATCTCGACAAGATGCTCGGTCTCATCAGCAAGGCGTCCGATAGGAAACTGAACGATCAGGCTGTGTTCGTCGACGAGTCGGCTATGAAGCGCAAGCTGGAGATCGCAAACCAGAAGGTGCAAGAGAAGGTACGAGAGTGAATATATTCTTCATCCCTGGTGTTTTGAGTTTGGGTACTGATACTTGCCTATGAGACAGCGAGCGGCGTTTGTGGAGCAGCTGGCAAACCACTCGGAAGCCGGGCGTATGCACTCTCAAGATGCTTCGTTCTTACAACCCTCACACCGATCACGCTCGCAGCCAGCGCTCGCGGACGACACTCACGACCCACATGCGCTCCTATCTCTGCCCGAATTCATTCGTGAAGGCATCCCTGACGTTGTGCAGCATCGTATGCAACTTGAGCGCGATCCGGAGGCGTTGCTCTCGCTCCCTGAGTTCATGAAGGAGCATCCCATGCCCCAGACCTCCCATATGTCCCGCAGTGGACGAGGGCAGTCTGTTTCACAAATCATTGATATTACTGGTGAATCGCATGCTCACCAGTCTGCGACTCAGAAGCTGAAGGGCCGTCGCTCGAGGAGCATGTCGGAACCTCTTGCGTGGCTTCTGTCAGCTAAATCTTCGTCCTCGTCCTCTGGTTCCACTCTGGGGCTCAAGCGGCGTGGCTCGAAACGACAGATACGTCCTGGGTCATCGTCTGGTGCCTCAACGCCCATCATCGAAGGTAAGATTCACGCTCGCCCTATGCTGTTCACTTGCTTACATCCTTGCAGAAGCTCTGGACGTCTCCTACGTTGCTGAATATCACGAAAACCTCCAACACGTCTTCGTCTTCCTAGAAGTCTCGGGACTCCGGGCGGGCTTCAACATCGAAGCGGAAGTTGTCCCCGAAGGCGATGTAGGACCCGGCCACCTCTTCCTTAGATGCGATACCATAACGTCACCCCCGCTGACGCTCCCCGCCCAAGTATCACCAGGGCCTGCCACAGTATCCGTCGTCGGCGGCCGTCACTATCAGATCAAGCTGCCGACGCCCAGCGTGAAGAAGCCTGATCAGCTGTCTCCGTCTCCGTCAGACTCAACCTTCGCTCGAGATCTGTTGGACGCGGCGTATTTCCAGGCTATCGGCCCTACGAGTTTCATTTGCTCGTCGTGCTCGCTGCCTTTAGTCCGTGCGTCTCAGTTGCATAGGTATCGAGACCTGCCCTCTGAGCACTGGGCGGAGTTGGTCGATGCTTGGATGTGTCATGCTGACCAGAAACTGCATGAGCATGTTCAGAAGGGGTCGAAAGAAGGGTTTTGGCCTGGAGCTGGGGAGGCTTTGGTCGGCGGGAGTTACGTGCTTATTCGGGAGGACTCGATCGTGAAGGTCAACCTCAGCGACGCGGAGACACAAAGCAAGTCAAGCGTAAGTCTTACTACCCAATCTCTTCACATCATATACGGATGCATAAGAAGGCCGGCATTGGGCTATACCTACCCATGGCCGCTCCATGTCATTCGTGTGTTTCGTTCCGGAGTCATTTCGAAGCCCTCGTTGGTTTTGTTCTGACAAAGGGCTGGATACCGGGTGTGTGTGGGGTGGCAGGATTCACGTCCTCTGGTTGATACAAATCGTCCAATATTTACGTTTCCGCGCTAAACAACTCTCCTGATGCTAAGGCTAATGCCTCGAGAGCTACCTGTGCTGATACATTGTTTCCCTTTTCGTTCTTTACTCTTGTTGTGATACGATTGAGCTTACTGACTTGTTCACTAGATTGACGATTGGCATCGCATTCGGTGTATATGTGGCGCTATAGTTGGGAGATGTCGACAGCATACCAACTCCGAGGGGTCTGCGATGGTTTACCGGCTGGCGAAGTACGCGTTCAGGCCTGTTAGCCCAACCTCCGAGTAAGTCTGATCTTTCACGAGAGACGTGTTCACTATACTGATGGATTTACTTAGGCCTAGCCGTGTCCCTCTGTCGGCATTCATTGTAGAGGATATGAACGAATACGTGCATGCTCATGCGACATATCGTTTTATCATTATGGACGAGGAACAAGAGCGCCCGCGTATTCTTGTATGTGTTGTATTCTATCTTCATCCAAAAGTCGGATTCTGATATGTCCCACCTAGGCCTGGCTATTCAAGCCCAATATGAAGATAGCGTATGCAGCCCCGAGCCCGTATGTCATCCCTAAGAACGGGTCTTTCCGAGTGGCGAAGGTACTCTTCAAGATCGTCGGCCCTTCTGTAGGACCTGATGATCTGCAAGCGTCAGTACCGCCTTGATATATTCGCCCGTGCCTTTGCTGACTCTGCCTCCTCTCAATCAGACTGCTCAACAAGCATCCCGGCTTCCCACAAGCAGAGCACCTCTACTACCCCATGGACGTCTGTCGACGACTAGCGGTATTACTCAAGGAGAGTAACACCGCTTATCCGGAAAGCATGCGTACCATGACTGGTCTTGACGTTGGCTGGCTCCAACGCGCCTGAGATGACGGACTTTTTCACTCTCACCCAACTCTCAGCCCTGTGGTTGGACACTGGTGTGCTTCGTGCAGTCTGTTCTTGATATTCTTGCGCGCAATTTGTTGTTTTCCTCTCACTGACATCACATCATCGTTTCAATTAGACGTTGCATACGTTGTTCCCCTCATTGCCAATGTATAGATCTATTGCACCTTTTGAGATCTGCCGGTATCCCGGGTGATGGCGCTGTGCGGTTGCAGTTTCCAACGACCGAGGTAGCCATGGATCATCGATCAAATATGATGCAGAAAGCCAAGGTTCAAAGTTATATAAGTCAGTGTACTCACAGATTCCTAGTGTGGCGGCGCGATTGTCGATGATCCACTCATCCGACAGGGTCCGTGCAATTGTTGCAGCTCCTACAAGGATGGCCCAATAATGATGATCTTGAACAGATGGGAGTATAATAGTCTCGTTGCAAAGAGCTCTGTGCACATGTCCTGCAAATTGTCGAGACGACAGTCTTGTAGAGCTGTCCTAGGAGGTTTATTGAATCGGTGAGTACCTTCCACTCAGGTTCTATCGCATCACTGACTACTTTGCGCTACAGTGTGATGTATTCCATGTCTGCCATCGTACTGTACGATACGCTGGGGCAGAAAGGCAGCACTGCATAGCTTTAGGCTTCCTATCAACAACGCCCACTCGTGGCGTGAGATTAACCAGCTGCCAGGCAGTACCTGGAGGTGCCGAGCATCACACAATCGTTGGCCGCGCGCATCTGTCAGTGTATGTTCCATTTCTGCTGCTCATTGATAGAATTGTGTGGAGAAGATCGAAGGGCGGTATTTTAGAGAGCGAAGTACAGCTTTACTGATTTCAGCATTCCCGGAAGAACATCGTTGGAGAGACTAAGGCTGTGTTGACGCAGTCGCGGCCCCCGCCCGTGAATGGATCACTACGAGCGGTGGATTGCATCACACGTTAGGATGGTCCTGAAAGCCTCAGTCTACTGATATAAAGCATGATCACGCAAATAAGCCCCGGGACACAGTCATGAACGCCACCCTCGCAGACGAAGTTGAATTCGAACGTCAATACGTTCGAGTCTTGTAGGTACTGTGGTTCTAATTGAATCGCATTTGCTCACCCTTCACTTATCCAGCGTGAATCGCGAGATTGTCTGGTATGCCGTCGTATTCAGTTTGTTTCTCTCGCGCCTCTTCGTGTCTCAAACTCTCAAGATTGTATTGCACCACAGCGGTATCTGTGTACGATCATCTGATCACTCTGGCTTCCGAAGTCCAATGCGTTTGGAAACAGGAGTTCAGTGGTAGAACCGTGATATTCTTCGTGAACCGTTACTTCACCTTGCTTGTCCTGCTTCTCGCGTCGGTGGCGGTATTAACAGGGAAGGTGAGCCCACACATTTACGACAATGACAAGAGTAATACATCGGTTTCACCATGCTACATAGGGGTATGTCTAAACCTTGGAAGCTTTGGCTGCCAAGCTGAACATCAATTTGATATCCATAGCTGTAGCTCGATTGAGGCTGTCATCCTTATCCTAGAGGCAAGCATCAGATTTGCACAAGGCTGTTAGTGAGGGCGTTATTGGCATTTATTTCTCACTATGCAGATGATTTGATTCTCCTGACACCGTTGCTCCTTCAGTCTTCGCTGCTTTGCGGGTCTATGCGATATGTGACCGAAACATCCCGATTTCTCTTTCCGTTCTTATCCTTTCGTTTCTACCATTCGTCATGAATATCGTAAGGACGCTCCTAGCGATATTTCTGATAGTGTACTGATCATAATCGACAGGTAACAACTGCCAGGCAAGGTCGATATCTCGAAGGATGCTCAACTACACTTAATGAAAGTCCGGTGTATTACGCAGTGTATGTAAGTCAAACTATCTCTTGCATATCGGTACTGATTCTAGGCAGTGGTGAGTGTTTCAAATTGCTATCCAGCTATGGTCCCTGGCAGCTAAAGGTCGCTCGCTTGTAGTGTGGTTGACAGATCGAGTAGCGGCACTGATATCAGATACCGTCGTCATAGTTGTGACATGGGTGAAAACAGCAAGTATAAGGAGGGAGGCAGTACGATGTAAAATACATGTCCCAATGGCAACACTCCTACTGCGAGACGGTAAGTAACTTCAATTCTCTACGTTCGTCGAGGAATTAACGGCTGTGCCCTATCAGGAACACTACACTTTTTGTAAAACATCTCCATCTATCTAGCCAAGCTCATACTAATGACGGCCAGATTGCTACTAGGTCTGAGCATAGCAGACATTGTCCTTTTATTCGTCCTGGTACGTTGAGATCGATCATAGTGATCTGTTCCATACTCACAATAATCGTGTGCATAGTTCACGGATAATGACATGATACTTGTTATATTCGCGTGAGTTTTCGTGTCTGAAATTCACACTGTACAACTTATACTTGGTATGTTATAGATTTCGGTCAATCACTCTCTCCCGGTTCATGATCAACCTACGGCAAGTCTATCTTGAAGGTGGAGGCAATCAAGCCTCGGGAACATTGCGTTCTTCCTCCATTCGCTTTGCGACAAGCGTCGTAGGGAATCTAGGCGCTCCACTATCAATTGGGGAAGAAGCAGAGGATAGTATTTCGATGGATCAGCGAGAAAGATCATCCAACCCTCTTGCAGCTGGCCTGTACTTGGGAACAACGGACGAAGAAGATCGCGCTCTGCTCTGTGACAAAACGCATCCTGAGCCTCCCAGGTGAGTGTTCACTGCGCATGATGGATGGACGCATGCTGACAACTTTATCCTGTAGCTCAGCAGCAGCATTTGACTGGCAAGCACTGTTCGAGGATGAGGCGTACGGGCAGACGCTATTATATCACGTACACCGGGGTGATACACTCAATAGTATTGAGGTTGGCTCTACCAGCTGACTGAAGTTAAACCCATTACTGACTTGATTTTCGTCTTTGTCACATCCAGTCGTGCGATGACGAAGCAGAGACAGAAGAAGACTACACAAAGCCATAATACATAGTTACAGCAGACTCCAAAAGGTCAACAGATAAATGGTAGTTTATTACTTCTCGGGACAGATTGTATGCGTGTGTTGCAATGCGTAACTTCTTGTGCAGAATAGAAAGAAAACAAACAAAGCCAAGAACAGAAAACGACTAGACCACACCCCATGGTATCTCAAAAAGTCCCCGTACAACGCCTAACCGCTCTAAACGAGGAACGTGAAAGAAGACAAACATAATAATAGTGCATTAATCGCAAGTAAATATTTTCACCCTTCTAAGCATCCCTTCGTAACCGAAGCATCCGCACTACCACCACTGGAGGTTAGCGCAGCTGCTTAGCTTGTCGTTGACGGAGCAGCGCTCTTTTGTACAGGATCAGAATCCGCTCGCGTTATCCCCGGATGCTCCACTCCGCTCAACGCACCCGCTGAGTTCGACCGTGGCTTTGGCTGTCCTTCTCTTGACGGATCCGCGTGAACGTCCTGCACATCCAACTTATCCATGTCCTTAACAAGGTTACCGAGCGGCGATGGGTCTGCAGAGTCCGTTTGCCACGAAGTTCCGTTCGAGCTTGCAGGGTTGGGACTGGCCTCGGTTCTGACGGTAGTAGCAGCAGTGGTGCTACTCGAACCAGGTCTGATATCGGCACCGTAGCTGTATTCGCCGCCACGTACACTAGGTTCACCAGCACTTCCTGACGCACTCTCTAGCTCAATCTCGTTGGCGAGCCCGCTAGGCTTCGACGTCGAGCTAGTCGCACCGCCAAAGACTGGTGGGAAGTATCCCTGTGGTTCTTCAGGCTGACGAGGACCCGACGGCATAGGTGGGAAATACCCAGACTGCGATGCGTGCACAGGTGCGCCCACCGCTGGGTTGATGTACGGGTTGGGGCCCGATCCTGGTCTACCCCAGAATGCACCCGGAGTCATGGCGACACCTGGTGAGAAGGGCGTGTATGGGGATAGCATCGCCCCAGCAGGGTGATGCAGATGAGGAAGGTATACGCCCGGATGCGGCTGTTGTGCGTCACCAGAACCATTTGCTGGTGGCAGTCCTTGTGAACCGCCTGCAGCTTGTTCGTAGGTAGGCGCTGTGGGCGAAGGTTGTGGAAGGAAGGTGAAAGAGGGCATACTCGGTGTTATCGGGGGTAGCCCGTGCGGTGTCATGTTCATTCCCATCATACCCATCATGACTGCTGGGTGGTGTAGAGGAGAGGCATATGGGGAGGTTTGTATGGGATAAGCACCATGTGGAGAGAAAGCGTGCGTCGGAGGCATAGGGAAAGCAGCCACGTTGGGAGGGGGAGGGAGCGTGATCGGACCAGGGTGTGCGGGATGCATTGTGTGTGGTGAGGTAGCCGAGCTGGACTGTATGGAAGCAGACTGCTGTGATAGCGTAGGGGAGGTAGCAGTAGGAGATGTGGCTTGTGTTTGCGGCTGGCTGTTTTGCGGTGAAGTGGAGGAAGATACGACGCGGAAAGACTCAGATTGTGAATGCCCATGTTGTGCAAAGGAACGCGGTTTCGATTTCGACGAGTCGTTTGACATAGGCGCAGGAGAGGGTGAGGTGGATGGCCTAGGGAGATTGTCGAAGATATTGTCTCCAAGGGACAGAGGATTCCGCAGAATAGCCTCTGATGTATGATTGCTCGTCGACTGTGCAGGCTCGCCCTGTCCTGATAGCTGCTCCGGTTGCCAACTCTCGTATTGGCCATTGTTAGAAGTGCTGAACTGATACACATCGTAAGGAGAGCCTGGTGAGAAGTCATACGCGTACGGAGGTCGTACGGGCGGTAACGATATGTGCATCGACGTCTGCTGCGGCTGGTCGGAAGTTACCTGATAGAGTTGGCTTTGTGAATTCTGCCGGCTATGTTGACTATCCTGCATGCGAGGTGGTGTTTGAAGGTTGCCGGAATGTGAGAACAGTTGCGCGGAGTCTGACGTCGCTCTGTTCAAAGCACCCGGATGTTCGAACATGGACTTCGGGACTGCTGAGGCCACACCTGACGTAACTGTACTTGGTGACAGCGAAGTCGTGTCGTCCATATTGAAACGGAACGTCTGTGCATGTGAGTCCGTGTTTGACCTCTGTAACGAGTTGAACGGAGGCTGGAGGAAGCCATCGCGTGAAGAATCGAGGCCTGAACCGAAAAGACTCTGGTTCTGTCTTGCCTGTTCATGTTGTTGCATGAGCAATTGCTGAGCAAAGGATGCTGCATGTGTTAGCGTAGACGGACGAGCACTGGTCCGTGGGGATTGCGGGGCGGATAGAGAGAGGCCGGGTCCGAGAGCGGGGTTAACCCCCAAGCCGGCTAGAGGAAGCGCGGTTGCAGATGATGCAGAGAACTTATCGAAGTGCACCTTCAGCTGTCGGCCATTGAATTCATATCTGGAATAATCGATATCAGTCTTCGAGCAACATCGTCAACTGTACAGCCCTGCACGACGGAAGCGAGCTTTCATTATGCCGTCCAATCCAAACAAGCCAGCAACATGACAAGGTCACGCATTCACGAGCATCTGGACAAAGTCAGCCGCGGATATGCATGTGGCTCACCTTCTCTATGTCAAGTCGACCCAGTGCGCTATCCGCGACTGACTGCATTTGTTCGTCCAAGCCAAGGGAAAGACTCTGGGCTATTTGCATAGCTTACGGCACGAATGACTCACCCATTGAACATCCTCACTGCGCGCTCTGCGTCCATTTCCGTTGCGAAAACGACTGTTCCGAACCCCCTCGACCGACCATCGGGCCCTATACACGAGGGAAGGGTTGTGAATGTCCGAAATTACTCGACGAATTCTGCACGAGGGAAAATACGTACCCAGCGCGACGTCAGCCCTCAGAATGGTACCGGCCTGACGAAACAAATCCTTCAGGTCTTGCCATTGAATATGGAACGGGAGCTAGATGTCATACAAGGTTGATCAAGTGGGTCGATAATCAGCACATGCTGAAGAACGACGACACGTACGTTTCCCACGAAAAGATTGCGACTTCGTTCACCCCCACCGCCTGTGAGATGTGCTGTAAGCGGCGTGTGACTGCCTGTAAGCTGTGCTTGGAGAGCGGTCGGGGATGCAAGGCCCGCAATGGGCGACGCGGCTTTGAGATATCTGTCGTCCAGAGGGAACAGTGAAGGAGAGCTAGGCATCCTAGCTGATCTCGGTTGTGCGAATGGTGTCCCCGCCCCACTGCCAGTGGCGCTACCAGGCCCAGTGCTTAACCCTACACCTCCGCTCAGTCCCTGGGGTTGCATCTGGTGGTCCTCACCCGCCATCCTGTCTAGTCTCACCTCCAGTGTCCTCGTCTGCCATACAAATCCATTAAACATGTCCACTGCCCTGCCCGCATCCTCCGCCGTGGCCAAGAGCACTGTTCCATAGCCTCTACTGCGATTATCCGGAGCCAGAGAAACGTCCGCGCGTAACACCGTGCCTGCGCGACGAAAGAGATCCTTGAGGTCTTGCCAGCGAACTCGGTAAGGGAGGTTTCCGACGAATAGTTGTGTGCGTGTGTCGCGTGGTGGTAGGTGGCCAGCTCCGCCGACAGCCGACGTGGCCATTTGTATGACTGCCTCGATGTCGTCGTTCGTGGGCCGCGCACCAGCACTCGTCGCTGGCCGCGATGTCGGAGGCGTTGTCTGAGTCCCGAGCCACGAGATCGGAGTCAGGGCGCACAGATACAAAAGAAATCGGAAAATGGACAACTGACCATGGTGGATGTGTCCGATGTTGGGTAGTAGCAAGCCGTAAGCGAGTGACCGATGCGATAGGGCGCGTCGTGCGCGACGCGAGTGTTTTAGGAAGGAGCGTCGGGCGTCGTGTGTCGGTCGTCGGTCGTCGTTTGCACTCGAAATGTTAGTTCACCAAATATGGGTATTTTTCGAGATTATGATTAGCCGACAACGAATGCCGCTTTGAATGGGCGTCTGTTCGTCACCAGGCATTCGCCCCAAATTGCAATAAACGTCAAGGGATATGTCGTGACGTCATATGTTACCGGCTTCCCTTCCTAGCAGAAATCAGGGTAGCTTTCATTATTTTCTCGATTTTTACGATCATTATATATTACATGCTGGTCCTGCGCCTGCTGGCCTCGCTACACTCGTTCTCCTGCCCTGCGTGCTTTCAAAACCAGGTATGTCTCTATATATCGAGGACAATAAGCAGAGCGTTCCTGGCAACAAACGATCCACTTACCCGCAGCACATCATCATCATGCCACGCGACTCAGACCGCCGGTGCGTCCGAATAAGACCACTTGTCAGAGGATCTAACGACTTGTGCGGCGGCGATACCATAGTGTCGTCAAAAGCCGCAGGCAACGTCAAAGGTGCGCCAATGTTCCCCACACAGGAACACGCGAACCGAAGGCCAGAAAGGTGCGTGGTGTCGTCCTCGTCGTCCAAGCCAAAGTATACTTCTCGCAGGTTGACCAGAAAGTTTGCGACAACAAATGAACGTAGCCTGTTTAAATTGAGTCAAGATGTGAGTGCAGTAGTACGTATTTGATCAATCGACATACACTATGATGAGAGGACTAATAGCACCGGACAGTGCCAAATTCTGTCATAGTTCTATCAGCACCACCTTGACAGACTGGATAGAAGGATTAGACGCACCCCAGATACTATGAATGCCAAGTCCGCGACGCCCAGAAAGAAGTTCACCCTTCGAACATATCAGCCACTTGATGGTTTGCAACATTCGGTTTAGCTCACGAAAAACACATGGTGCCTACGTCATTCGACTGTTCAACAACCGTTTATCCGATAACATACGAAGCTACTCACCATTGCGGAAGAGTAGCATCGTCAGAGGAAGTTGTATCTGGGAACGTTCAACGTATCGCCTGATACCAGAGGTCTTGATGTAAGTGAAGACTAAGATCATAAGATCGGCTGCCATGAGTATTACTCGACTTGCAAGGGCAACTAGGCACAATGTAAGTAGGTTTCATAACCGAGAGGATCGTCGGAACTAACGTCTGGTGACAACAGTCAGTCAAGAACAATAAATTGCTAGACAATACGCACTCAAAATATCCTTGCCCATGATACGTCAGACATTCCCTGTATACTGAGTACGGTATAATCTTCGCAGGTATTATCCAGACCTGAGGAAAGTAAGTTTCACAACTCGGAGTCGGAAGATTACCATCAGTGATCATGTTGTGAACACTCACAATACGTATAATAAACGCCGCTGTATAAAGCAGGATAACTGCCATCCACGGCAGATTACTTTGATCACGTATAGCGTACATGCGCAGAGTTGCAAAAACTACGATAGTCACAATGGTGAGCATCAGCGCCTCACATCTCGGTGTACGACAGTACAAATACACTCACCTCCTTGTATTAGTTGTGCAGACTGTAAAAGAGCGGCGGCCAGTGTTGTCCCGGCTTTACAACTACACCACGTCCAATGTCAACCATCTCTCTGCCTAGGCGAACCCTCTCAACTTACAACTATCGCAATCATCATCAGCAAAAAGTATGGCAGACGAATAAAAAAGAACGGTACTGGCAGATAAACGCACCTTTGCAGACTCAGAATTGGTATGAGTGAATGTGACGATAGACATGAGGATGGTCGAGAGGAGTACCACGTATCGGTTGGCGAGATAGATGACGGTGGCGCCTGAGAATCTCTGTAGCCAGACGAATCGGACTTCCTCGTGGATTGTTATGAGGTAGTGATAGTATGTGACGACTGTACAAGTCACGATGAATATCCCTAAGAAAAAAGGTGATGTAGGGAGTCTACAGGACACACCGATAGCTGCCAACAAGACCCAGTTCAACCCAGTCCTGTTCATCGCCGTCAATAACGGTCGCGCAACTTCCACCACTCCCACCACGACGCCCCCACCAAGAAAATCAAAGAACACTCACAGCAGTTCCAGGTCAATCCCCGCTAATCCATCTTTGTGCACATCCTTCATAACTTGTCCCCGGTGCGCATCCGTCGACAACCGGGACAGGGAGCTCAGCAGCTGTGAGTAGAGGAGTGGGGAAAGCAGCGAACCGTCACGAACGGATCACGCTCTCGCACGTACATATACCTGGGGGACCGGCAAGTAAGGGTCGCCTCCAATGCTTCTTTCTACTCACGCACGTCGTGGATATCGGCTCGGCTCGCGGCTGACGGCTCGACTACGGAGATGTCTTCGAACCTGGATTCGTCGGGTCTCATATGTAGACCGCATAGAATCGGAACAAGTATAGGACTTGCGATCTGTTACAGTGTATTAATGGAGTAAGAAGATTCGGTAAGTGGAATAGCCAAAGCATTTCACCCACCTCCGCGTCTTTGCTTTCCGAGTCCAGATTGCGTGTAGCGAGCCACGAGGGGCACATGGAAACCGTCTACACCCACTCTGATAGGTTTTCTGATAAAGTGAGTAATGGATGATGTGCAGAGATGACTGTGGAAAGTAAGCTAAGTATAAGTATGCTGTAAGATCATGAACTTAAAGAGGCAGTTTTGGCGTTGAGCGCAATTATTATGGCCAGGGCCATCTATTTGGCACCGCTCTTAGGTCAGCAGATTTCGGTATTGCTCGCGGCTTCCTAGTCGCCGTTGCTAGCTGGTAGCTATACACATGCTCTCCTAGATTCTATTGCAAGCGTATGAAGAGAGCATGTACGAGAGGCTCATCGAACCGCGAAACTACAATCGTAAGCAATAAGTAAGCGGAGATGACTTCGCAAGTGGGCATCCGGAGGCTCACCGATCATTCCAATTATACTCATTACTACGGGTTCGACACCGAGTGCATCTGCAATGCATGGATGGCGGCGGAATCATAGCCGATGACGGCTACTGATAGTGCGAGATGGGCGGGCGGTAGCGGTGAAGGGAGGCGTGGTTGGGTCTGATGTAGGGCGCCGCTACTACTGGAAGGTGATCGCTTTCACTAAGTTAGACATTTCTCAATCCCACCTGAGCACTTTGTCAATGATCGCTATAAGTCTTGGAGGACATGACGTACCGTACCTTTACATTTTTGGTTTTCACGCGAGTCGCTCACAACCGACCACAGATCACCGCATTGGTGACGAAGTAACCAGAGCCGACGACAGCTACTGACACTCCGAGATGAACGGACAGGCTCGGTCAACGAAGGCGTAATCGGTTCCGCGAAATATACGATTGCCCGCTTCACCGCCAATGTTGAAGACGGTCGGCTGTATTTTTGCTTTCTATACATACATATAGGTCCGTACATTTTCTCTACCTAAACAACCACTCAATCAGCATTCCATCTTAACAAGCATCAAAGAAAACGTACCTCTACATATCCACATTTTACCAACAACTGCGTGTTCACGCCAACTTGAACAAATCGCTCATCACGCCCATAGCAGTGACAGCAGCCCCCGCCCCAGCTCCCTGCACGATGAGCGGTCGCGGGCTATACCGCTCCGTATGGAACATAATAATGTTGTCCGACCCGCCCAGAGACGTCGCGAACGGGTGGGACGTCGGGTATCTTCCAACGTAGGGTAAGCAAACGCACATACACACACTACTCTCAAGACGTACTTTTCAAGATCAGCCCTAACAACACCCCCCTGCACATCCACAACCCCCACAAACCTCAACACCATACCTTCCTTCCTGGCACTTTCCCTCATCTCATCAAATTCCTTATCAAACTCCCCGAGGCGGTCGACGAAGTCCGAGCCTGAGGAGACGGACGAGAGGGCGGAGGGAACGAGGGAGCGTGTGGATACGGATGCGTAGCCGGCGGGGAGAGAGGAGACGAGGGAGGGGATTGAGCGGGCTAGGATGGCGAGTTTGCGGGCTACGTCTGCGCCGTTTAGGTCGTCTGCTGGGTGGGGTTCCTAGGTGTGGGTTGAGTGAGTGAGTATGTGCATTGGGTTGGGATGATATAAGAGGGTGAGGGTGAGAGTACGCACGGTGTAACCTTTCTCGCGTGCAACGCGGACAACGGAGGAGAATGCTGGTCCGCCTGGGCTCGCGGTAGAGAACTCGTTAAAGATATAACTCATAGTCCCCGAAAACACGCCCTCGATCTTCTTGATCTACCTCACCCCATCAGCATCTTCACACACACCCCTCTCACACAACACACGCACCTTATCCCCCGAAGCGACCATATCCTTCAAAGTCTGCACCACAGGCAGTCCCGCACCCACAGTACTCTCATTCAACCACCTCGCCCCACCCACCCTGCTCGCCTCCAAAATCGCATCATACAACCCCTGGCTCCCCGAGAACCCCTTCTTATTCGGCGTCACGACATGCACACCTCGCTTTAGAAACTCCGGATAGAGCTCGGCGACGTCCTGCGACGCGGTGTTGTCTACGAGGACCGCGCGGTCGAGGGTTGCTAGCTTTTCTGCTAGGTCGAGGAGGTCGGGTTTCTCGGTGGACGACTGGACGAGCGAGGACCATGTGGAGGGTGTGATGTCGAGGCCTGAAGGTGCGAAGACGGATTTGGAGGAGGTGGAGAGGGAGACGAGGGAGAAGGGGGATGGGGAGGGGAGGGAGAGTAGTTGGGAGATTAGTTCTGATCCGACGAGGCCGGTGCCTACGATGGCTACTGAGAGAGGTGCTTTGGATTTTTGTGGCGACATGGTTGTGATGCTGGACGTCGAGTAACTTGGATTTTGAGAGAAGGAACGAGGGGAATGGTGATGAAGGATGAGCTGCACGCCCGTGAGACTGGGTGCAACTTTTCGTCGAGTCAGGAATCGAAATCGCAATACGAGGCTCATTTCTACGATAGACGCCTGGGAAATCAGTGAGTGTCGGGTGAGATATAGGAAGATCTAGGCGCTGTGGCCAGTGGGAACCGTTCCCGCGGGATGGTCGAGTCTCGACAGACAGTGAGAAGGATGCCAGTACGGGACATACGGAAGACCGAGCAAAGTCGAACTGAAGTGGGAATGGAAACTTGATCGTTTACCTTGTGCTTTTCGATGTAGGTAGGAGCTTTCAAGCCACCACTTCCGCGTCGCGCTATGTAAAGTGAGGAAAACAGTAATACAGTAGTATTATAGGAATGCGAGATAATACATAAATAGTACAACAACCCGAAAGAGAAAAATCTAAACCTCCTGCGACTCCTTCTTGCCCTTCTGCGTCTTGCTGGGCAGGAGCTACAAAAAAAGTGAATGTTAGAAGACAAGTTTTGAACCAGAATAAGATAGGCACGTACTGCAGCGTCGATGTGTGGTACGACACCACCCTGTGAGATGACAACGTCGCCGAGGAGCTTGTTCAACCTTGAAGTCGTAATGTTAGTTAGGCGTATGAAGGGCAGAAGTGGGGTGTACTCACTCCTCGTCGTTTCGGATGGCGAGTTGCAAGTGACGAGGGACAATACGCTGCTTCTTGTTGTCACGAGCTGCGTTACCAGCAAGCTCAAGGATCTCAGCAGCCAAGTACTCGAGAACGGCTGCGAGGTAGACTAGAAAAGTGGAAAGCACACTAAGTATCTCACATGCAATTTATACTGCAGAATAGCTTACCAGGTGCACCGGCACCGACACGCTGAGCGTAGTTGCCCCTCTTGAGGAGACGGTGGACACGACCGACAGGGAACTGCAGGCCGGCCTTGGCGGAACGAGACTGGGACTTGCCCGAAGCCTCACCAGAAGTAGCCTTTCCAGACTTGGACTTGCCGCTGCCCTTTCCAGACATTGTTGAAGTAAATTTAAAGGTGGTGGTGGTAAGAGGTCGAGGGAGTTGCGAGTGAGGGAGACGGCGGGCGGATGGTGGCTGCGACGGAGAGCAGAGGCAGCTCGCTTATATACCCTCGCGCGCCAAACACACGCGTCAAGTCACGCGACTCTGTTTATTCGCAATCAACGCGGGTCACGTGTACACGCGTCGACCAAACAAAGCCGCATTGGGCGCGCGTCTGTATAAATACCCGTCTGCGTTCGCGAGCTTCTCCCACCACACACGTCTGTCTCTCTCGCCCACCACCACCTCCTTCGACTTCAGCCCTCTTCACCACCTAACTATAAACACTTCTTTATTCGCAATGGCACCTAAACCCGCTTCCACTGCTGGCAAGGCCCCCGCTTCTACTGCCTCGAAGGCTCCGGCCAAGACTACCGAGTCAAAGGCGGCAAAGAAGACTTCTAAGCCTGCGGCTTCTGGTGCTGACGGTGACAAGAAGAAGAGGCGCAAGACTCGCAAGGAGACCTACTCTTCTTACATCTACAAGGGTAAGCTACATCGAGTTGAACTTGACTAGTTGAAGTTGAGCTTACGCGACGTACAGTCCTCAAGCAGGTCCACCCTGATACTGGTATCTCCAACAAGGCGATGGCCATTCTCAACTCTTTCGTCAACGATATCTTCGAGCGTATCGCCACCGAGGCTTCCAGTACGTTTTGCCCTGTTTACTCTCAAAGCGCGTTGAAACTGACGTGAACTCGTTTGCAGAGCTCGCTTCTTACTCCAAGAAGTCCACCATCTCATCACGAGAGATCCAGACGGCTGTTCGCCTCATCCTCCCCGGTGAACTCGCCAAGCACGCCATTTCAGAAGGCACCAAGTCGGTGACCAAGGTTAGCATTCTTTCCCTTTTCTAACAGGATAGAGTTGTTTACTGATTCGTGTGACGCTTGTAGTTCTCGAGCGCAGGAGCAAAGTAAACGCCTCTTTTCTCTTGGGTTCCTGTTGTTCTGTTGTATTGTATCCTGTACTGTCTATTTATAATTTCATACTAGTTGGCGTTTCATCCTATATTTGTTGCGTGTCAGTGTGAGTGTCGAAAGTCGTACGGTGTGCCCCACGTATTGTATAAAAGAGAACCGGGGTGCGATCCTGAGAGTTTCCTGTGTGGCTAGCACAACACTGACGTTGACACGGAGAACTCTGAGCTTACATCCCACAGTTGTGGCCTTCCCGTTTTTCCTGAACGAGAGACTATGCATAGGGCCACAACCCGAGAACCGCACGCACGCGGCACACGACTCACGAACGTACTTGACGTACAAATCCATAACCGAGAAAAAATGGTGCATTACGCTACAATACAAGATATCGACGTGTATCCCACCACCGCACTGTACCAAGCTCTTAACATTCCAGAAGAAACACCTCTCCGACCACCACCTCTCTGCCCCTCCGCTTAAACTTGCAGTCTCAAAGGACGCACGAACGCACGGATATGTAGTATCAACGGCTTCCAGTCCGCTAATACCACCTCTCTACACCCTCACCGCCTCACAAATCACTCCCCCTTCCCCTCAACAACACCCCCAACAACACCCCCAACCCACCCCTCAAACACCTCCACATCAAGTCTTCCCTCCTCATCAAAGAAACTGTTAAACCCTTTAGAGACAACGGCCCGGCCCTTGCCCAGGAGGGACTTGCCACCGGCGGTGGAGCGCACGTAGGAGAGGGTTAGGGTGTATTGCGGGACTGAGGCTGAGGAAGAGGAGGGAGAGGTGATGGGGGAGGAGGAGGAGGAGGAGGGAGAGGGGGAGGAGGAAGAGGTGGTGGAGGCTATTGTTAGGCGTTCTGTTACTATCTGTTGGAGGGGTGGTGGTTAGTGACTTGGTGAGGAAGAGGAGGGGGGAGGGAGAAGACGTACTCGCTTGTCAAGCGTTTTGCGTTTGCCGACGAATACGGTGTCGCCTTCTACAAAGTACGCGTATAGTGTTTGGACCACTGTTAGGAGTATGTACCTAAACAGTGGAATAAGTGTAAGTAAGTGTAAGTATAAGAGGTATAGGAAGAGAGATAAAACAAGGTTGGTCATGGGCGTGTCGGCGGGTTATCTTTGGCGCAAGGTTCGCTTGGCCGTGGTACTCAATAGAATACAAGGCACGCAACAGTGATGAGCGCATGAGCGTGGCCATGACGCGATAACACCCACACCCATGGCCAAGCGTCCGCGTCAACGACCAGCTGAGAGCCAGCAAGTGGGAATCGGGAGAGTCGGGAAGCACGAAAACTCACAAGATGAGGCCCGCCCAAACGACAGGTTTGCTCTTTTCAAAATCAACTTTGTAACCATAGAAGCCCGTGCCGGCGGCGACGAACACGCTGGCCCAGCCGAGTGCGAGACGGACGTCGGTGTGCGTGTATATTTGGTTGAAGAGGTCTGGGCGGGAGAGGAACTGCGTGTGCCAAGGGAGGGTTCGTTAGCAAATGACATAGACGGCTCGCTGAGTGGGGACAACGAGTACACAATGAGGAGTGTGTATTGAAGCTCGACGTGTGGTAGCGGGAAGGCCAGAGTAAACACGAAACAGAACAGAACTCACGCGCTTCAAAGCGTCGTCGCACGCATGCTTCATATCCGTCACACTCGCATTGTTCACCTTCACCTCCTCCCTCTGCACATCCACACTCGGCGTCTTCAGCAGTCCTACCACGCTGCTCGTCGTCGACGTCGAGTTCTCATTTTGGTCTATCGAGTTGCTTGGTTCGGGCGCACTCGAACTCGAGCCGTTGGCCTGTTTCCTTCCGCGTGTCGCCATCGTCGTACCGAAAAGAATGAAGGTGTGAAGTAGGTGTAGGTGCCGCGGATATCGTAGGGGTCGTTTGATCCAGGTCCAGAAGGTAAGCGAGAGGGGCGAGGGAGATGAGTGGGATGGGAGAGCGTAGTGTGACTGCCAGTACGAGGCCAGGAGCAGGAACCGGAAACGTGGCCAAAGTTGCAGTTCGGCTTGGCCTTGATGACCGGTTCATCAACACGCGTCGGGATTCCATCAGATGAACACCTAAGCGAACCGATCCTTGCCGTCTTAAATGATGACTCATTTGTGCTGACTCACGCGTCTCAGGGCCAGCGTCGTACGATCCGAGTCGTGTTGACAGTTTGTGTGGGGAACGACAAAAGGGCGCACGTATAAATTTCGTGGAACGCGACACCGACGCCACGACACACTCCCACAACCGAAACGACAAAAAGAGACGAAAATGGGTGCGTCGAACGGCTCAGCTGCTAAGGCGGGCAAGTCTACGAAAAAGAGCAGCAGCTCGTCTCTCACGAGATGGGTCAAGGCTCTCATTGCCTTTGCCGTGCTCTACGTCACATGCAAGTTCCTAGACTCCATCAAAGTACGTTCCCTTTGCTCTGCTTATAGTTACAACTATTAACCAATTTCACGAAAACAGGACCGGTGGTACGTCTTTGACCCTAAAGAACTACACGAACTCGCCCAAGCAGCCATCGCCGCCGCCCCCGAGCCAGACGACACCTCCTTCATGGTCTCCTACATAATCCGCAACCTAACCTCCACCTACCCCTCCACCCAAATCGCCATAAACACCAACGAGTCCGAATGGGTCTTCAACAACGCCGGCGGTGCTATGGGCGCCATGGTCATTATCCACGCCTCCATTACCGAGTATCTCATCGTCTTCGGCACGCCGATAGGCACGGAGGGACATACGGGTATACACACTGCGGATGATTACTTTAATATTCTTGTGGGAGAGCAGTGGGCTTTCGACCCGCCGAATTTGAAGATGGAGAGGTATCCCGCTGGGAGCGTGCATCATCTTCCAAGGGGGCATTTGAAGCAGTATAAGATGCACGAGGGGTGCTTTGCGTTGGAGTATGCTAGGGGTGCGTGTGCCGTTCTATCCGGAATTCTGTATGATACTGATCGCGAATGTAATGTAGGATGGATCCCGCTGATGCTGCCGTTTGGCCTTGCGGACATGCTTACATCTACGCTTGACTATATATCGTTTGGGAACACCGCGTGGATTACTGCACGCGAGATGGGGAGGAACTTGCTTATTGGGAAAATATAGACCATACTCGCCTAGCGAGTTTAATTTGCCCCTCCTAGAACCTCCATGTCCTCTGAGTGAAGTCGCTTTCGATCTATTTACATGACCGCGGTGAGTGCTTATGATCTATACTGAAGAGCAGCAAGGGTCCGCCGAATAAAGCGAAAACACATTATTATGACACATGAACTCAGCAAAAGCACGCCGTTAAACTCGAATGGCTTCTCAGATATACGGTGCACCCCTCAAAGCCTCATAGTTTGTCCTGCTAGGTCTCGTTAACACGCTGTCACGCGCATGATCAATTCAACGACCGGCGATGGATATCGCGCAGCACAATGTACGTACGAATGCATTGGGATCGTAAGGGGCTCCCTGACCGTATGGCCTTGTTATATAGATCCCACACTGTGATGGTGTCGGTAGCTGCAGAAGCTAGCGACTGGGACATCCGAAGTCTCACTCGCAGTTTCGTACCTACCAGTTAGTGCCCATTAAATTGGCTGCATCTATGCAGGTGGTAGCCGCTGCACCACACTGTGAGTTCCAATTTTGATGCGCTACCGCCACACGAGCTACTCTGATAAGACATATATTTGTCGTTGTCATATAGGGAATGAACTGGCAGGTGCTCCTGTCTTCCACTGGCTATTGCTAACCGCCGCGTACGAAGACATCTGCACGACGATGACGGCGCCGCGGCAGACCTCTTCACGCTTCTCATGGATGCAAGTGTCTTCGCCGTCAAAGAAGGATATGTCCGAGGCATTCTGAGCCGTAAGCATGTTGTCTCTACGACGTTAAACTATTCAAATAAGATGCACTGATCCCAGGCTGTGTACAGTCGGGCTACAGAGAACTGGTGCCAGAAACACCCACCAAGCTCTCACAGAGCTTGGGTGAGGCGATTCGAATTCCCAAACCTCAACTCAATTGTTCCATCAGATGAATGCGTGGGCGAACCGATCTCGAGGCACGATATTTGTAAGTAATTTGTTTCGTCTACCTTGGCTTGGCCCGAGGAGGCTACGCAGCCTTTACTCATGAGTGCTGATTCACGTGTTACGGCCTTCAGAACCAGTATCGTACCACTTGGGATCGACTCACAATATGTGCGGAAAGAACTCGAATTTATAGAGTGATACACGTATAAATATTGTGGACAATACCAAGGCCACGTCGTACGGCTCTCCGACCCTCACGACCGAAATTTTCAAAAATGGGCGCGTCGACAACGAACGGCCCAACCGTAGTGGCCTCGAAGAAGAGCAACGGCTCGCCTCTCACGAGATGGTTCAAGGCACTCATCGCGTTTGCTATTCTCTGCGTCACATGCAGTTTCCTAGACTCTATCAAAGTGTGTTCTCTACCTTGTCCTACTCAGTCTGCCAATATTACTGACCGCACGTCCACAGCACCGATGGTACGTCTTCGACCCCGAAGAACTACACGAACTCGCACAAGCAGCCATCGCCGCCGCCCCCTCACCCTCCGACACCTCCTTCATGGTCTCCTACATAATCCGCAACCTCACATCCACCTACCCCTCCACCCGCATCGCCATAAACACCAACGAATCCGAGTGGGTCTTCAACAACGCAGGAGGGGCAATGGGCGCCATGGTCATCATCCACGCCTCCATCACCGAGTACCTCATTGTGTTTGGTTCCCCGTTGGGTACGGAAGGGCATTCGGGCATACATACTGCGGATGATTATTTTAATATTTTGGTCGGCGAGCAGTGGGCTTTTGAACCGCCGAATTTGAAGATGGAGAGGTACCCTCCTGGGAGTGTGCATCATCTTCCGCGCGGGCATGTTAAGCAGTATAAGACGCACACAGGGTGCTTTGCGTTGGAATATGCGAGAGGTGCGTGCTTTTTGTACTTTATGACCCTGGATGGACTTTCACGTGTGGTACTCTGAGACTGACTGACTGCGTGTTTAGGATGGATACCACCGATGTTGCCGTTTGGCTTCATGGATACGCTGACGTCGACGTTGGACTACAAGTCGTTCGGTAACACCGTGCGCATTACCGCACGGGAGATGTTTAGGAACTTGCTTATTGGAAAAATATAGACGTGGCTCGTCTGGCGAGCTTGTTCCTTCCACCAACATACGTTCGCGTACCTCAACTGACCAGTGTCTCTCCCCCTAACTGTGCACCTCCTTCACGGAATTCACGTATTAGCCGTTTCAGGCTTATCATTTCTACGTGTGAACGCGAGACGGGTAAGCTCAGTACCGTTGGCAGATGAGCTGAGGATTGAACAAGGAATGGTTGTTAGGTAAGTTCTTACGATAGTGTTTCAGTGTTGTTGAGGCTAATCCTCATCTCACCGTAGCTTCACTCTCGTTATTATCTGACAGCACGCACTACCAGCTCTGATACACGCAACCTGTACGACATCCCATTCAAGTCTCACCATAATTTGTGCCAACGTGATCAACCCCGACAGCGAATTCTGCCATGGTATCCACGGACAAGGTGTAACTTGAACGTTACTCGTACAACGTACAGCCATGATTAACATTGTATGCGACGAGCGCGAAAGACAGATACATATCACGTCTCTAAGTTCCCTCGATCGTCAGCAATGTTCATCAACTACAGTACTATTCAACTTCAACATCTACTAGCCTGAGGAATGACGCCCGACTACTCATCCTATAAAGGTCCCCGACAGTGCATAGTAACAAGCCCAGAGCCGGTCTCGACACATCTCTCCAGTGCGTACCTCACTCGTTATCGTGTCTTCTTCACTCAATTCCCCTTAGTATTTAGTTCGACTCGTATTTCCCAGAACAAACGCATTATGCTTCGCAGCTACTGTCTCATCATACTCTGCATCACTGCTTACGTTTATGCCTCCCCATTGCCATCGTTGGGGTACTATGTCATTGACATTTCTGTCTGGCCTGTCTTTCTTGCTGACTGTGCCCTCTCAAAGTGACCCATTTCAACCATTTACTGGGGAGATAGGTGCAGGAGCTCCTGGCGACTGGGATAGGAGCGGACTATCTTTCCCGTTTGTAAGAGCGCATCGCGCGATCTGTTTATTTATTTGACTTTGTTCAAGTTGCTGACCAACGTTTTCGTAGCCGGGTTCATTTGCCAGAAGACGACTTGGACTGAGTATCAAGGACATTGCTTCGTGTGACGGCCCTTGCGGTGGTACTCAAGGATAGTCAAGGGAAGCGCGTGGCTGTCCTGGGACCTGTGCATTCCAGGTATCACTATAGGCAGAATATATGGCTTGATCTTTTTGACAGAACGACTCTGTTCTGCTGACTTGAATGCGGCTCTATAACCAGTTCGGTTCCATTCAATCTAACGCTTACAGAAACAGCAATGCCCTTTTTGAGCATCTCTATTCATGGCATCATGGACTACTACAGTAAGCCCGACATCCAACTCAGTTTTCAGACCGTTGATATCTTGACTGACTTCAAGTTTATCTTTCAGTTGCATAACTACAAAACGGTTGTAAGGCCGTCTCTACAGCAGGTTGCTCACATGGAGCACTGCCCGAATTTGTGGTCTACTAGGCAGACATTGTACTAGTAGGACTATGTGCTGTACCAACTGCAGTGGGTTCATCCGTACAACTGCTTTTCTAAAGCCACGGTGAGCTCGTCTAGTTCATGGGGGCTTAACGTGCAACACCGGAGAAGCTTTATAGTCGCATCACTCTATTCTACCCCGGGGACCCGCTGAACATGGCAGCATTCGTGCAGCCGTCTTTGTGTCGTTGGCCGACCTAGGATGTTCGTCAATATCACATTATCTTCAATAAATTTTGCAACTCAACAGAACGCTCACTACAGATATCAGTGAACATGATTATATCCACAGCGCGACGGTCTACTAGAAGCCGTTCTCAACAGCTGTCCACTCAACTCAATGGCTTATAGCAATGCTATTCAGTAAGTTTCGAGATAACATACGCAGTTGTGTCAGTATACTGGCTGAGCGCTGAACGTTTGACGTTGAACATGGGAGTGTTGGTGGTCAGCTTCCGAGTGTGAGTTTTCACGACAGCGTTTCATTGATGTACTGTGACTAATTCCCCCGTAGGCATCTCTCATTATGGCCTGTCATCCACTGGCACATGCTACACACTGATACACGCGACTTAACTCATGTCGCAACTGAATACCACCACGATTATTGTCCCACCATGTCATCAGCGCCCAGTATACTTTGTCATGATATCGGTGACCGAGGTACAAAACCTTCCTCGACCGACACACATTCATGATCAACACTGCATGAGACGCGCGCGGAGGACAGTACACATCATGTTTGCGTCAATGTCCCTGATGCCTTTCAACAGCTGGTGATATCGATCCATGATCACTTCGGTACTGGTGCGCGTTCAACGTTCAATGTCAAGACAGAATTAGCGCAGGGCTACCTGTATGCTATAAAAGTCTGCGACAATGCATGATAACAAACTCAGAGCCGGTCTCGACACATCTTTCCAGTGGGTACCTCACTCGTTGCCGTGTTCTCTTCACTCATTGCCCCTTAGTATTTAGTTCATAGTACTTCCCATAAGCAACGCATCATGCTTCGCAGCTGCTATCTCATCATAATCTGCATCACCGCCTATGTTTATGCCTCCCCACTACCACCGTTTGGGTATGTGGATTCCATTCCTGCCTGGTCCGTCTTTCCTGCTGACTTTGCCCTCTCAAAGGACACCATTTATTGGGGAGATGGGCGCAGGAGCTCCTGTCGATAGAACCATACTATCTTCACCATTTGTAAGGGCGCATCGTGCGATCTGTTTATTTGTTTGACCATGTTGCTGATCAACGTTTCCGTAGACGGGTTCATTTGCCAGAAGACGACTTGGGCTGAGCATCAAGGACATCGCTTCGTGTGATGGCTCAGATAGCGGTGCTTGCGGTGGTAGTTCAGTATAGTCAAGGGCAGTCTGTAGTTGTTTCGAGACCTTCATATTCCAGCTGTCGGCTATGCTAGGCAGAATTATATGGCTTAAACTTCTGTACAAAGAGACTGCGGCCTATTCTAGATCTACTGACTTAAATGCGGGCTCTAAGTATAAGTAGTTCAGTTCCATCCAATACATCTGATCCTTACAGAAAAAGCAACGCCATCTCTGTTCATGAGGTCATGGAACTCTGTGGTAAGCCCAACATCCAGCCCAGTTCTCAGACCCTTAATATGTTGAACGACTTTATGCCTCAGTTGCATAACCACAAACGATCGTAGGCCACCTCTACGCCAGGCCGCTCACATGGATTACTGCTCGGTCTCGGGGTCTACCCCTGGGCACTGACAGACATCGTAGGATTATGTGCTACACCAACTGGGTTCATCCGACTACAACTGCTGTTCGAAAACCACGATAAGCTCGCTCAGTTCATGGAAGCCTCTTAATGTGGAACACTGGAGAGTCATAGTCGTATCACTCTATTCTACCCCGCTGAACATGATAGTATTCGTGCAGCCGACCTATATAGGATGTGTTACTTTATCTTTAGTGAATTTTGCGGCTCAACCGGACACTTACTACAGATACAGGTGAACATGATTACATCCACGCCGCGACGGTTCAGACGCGGTTCTCAATTGTCTACTCAACTCAGAGGCTTACAGCAATGATGTCCAGTGAGTTTCGAGAGAATATACGCAGTTGTGTCAGTATACTCATTGGCTGAGCGCTGAGCGCTGAACGTTGAACGCTGAAGATACGTAGGTGTGTTCTTGGTGTGTTCTTGCGAATGTAGGTTCTTACGACAGCGTTTCATTGTTGTATCGCAACGAATTCTCACCCCCCCTCTCTCTGTAGGCTTCCTCTCGTCATGATCTGACGGTGGCCATGGTGTACGCTACACACAGCCCCAGACACAAGCGACCCGGTATTCAGCACCTCCAAATATCAGCATAGCCACGGCCAATGTGTACCTTGCCGTGGTAACTTTCAAGCTATTGACAATAAGGTACAGATTATCACTCGCTCAACGTCCATTCATGATCAACGTTGTATGAGACGAACGCAGAAGACGAGTAAACATCACATTTGTGTCAATGTTTTTTGACTTCAATCAACAGCTGGCGTTGAACAGTGCTTATGCATTTTCCGACGCCGACACATCAACTTGGCCTCCGAGTCAGGCCTCATGATCAAGCTTCAAACCTTTTATTATGCGAACTTGAAGTTGTAAGCTTGATATCTGGTGTAGTTATTAGGCCCGTGTTACCCTTATTGACTTGATCTGCGCAGTTGCAAAACGACATCATCATCTTCGTATTCATGGTTCACCTCAGGCTCAACTGTGACCTGGCAGTATACTTGAAGTTCGATCAGGGAGAGATCTTGTTCGAACCATGAAACATATGAAACAGAAGATGACGGCAAGATGTCAATGTTCTGTGATACGCCTACCATAACATGCGAGTGATCAATATTAATGCCCAAAAGTCCTCTGAGCCTTCACAATGCTCACTATAAATGGGCTGGCTCTTGGATCTTTTAGCTCCAGAGCCGGCCTCTCCTTTCTCGCAGTGAGTACGATGTCCAAGTTACATTTAGTCGTCTACCTCTAGTCTCATAGTTGAATTACTTCTTCAGTAACCCTGCCATATTTCCATCTACCCACTGGAGATCGATGTTCGCCACTCGCTACGTGTTGATCTTCTGGGTCACTGCTGCGACATATGTCTCCGCCCTGCCAGTTCCACTCACTGTGGAGATCGATGGAAGGGTTCTTAGTACAGGGCCACAGCCAACGTATAACACCATAGCACTAGTCCCCCAGCCAACTCTTGATAACACAAGTCCACTGCCAACGTATAACACCACAGCACTAGTCCCTCAGCCAACTTTTGATAACACAAGTCCACTGCCAACGTAGGAGACACAAACCTCTTTCACTTCTTCAATATATCGGACACCCTGTGTGTAGCGCGGTAGTAGAGGCTGCACTGGGCGAAAATGGAGCAGGAGCGCCGACAACCAATAATGACGTCGTTTCCCCGTTGTGAGTACTTCCTATCCGAGTCGCCACCGTTCCATCTACAATGTTTTCATGCGGTACTTTTTGCTTCCCTCATCTAGCATTGGTGGGTTCAGAAATGCATGAGAGGTTGCCAGTGACTTCAATGCAGAATGGAACCCGCCGATGCTGCTTTTCGGGTTTGTGGATACCCCGACGTTTAGTCAATCAGCGATATAACAAGTAGGTTGGGAGAACTCTTGACCTTACGAGTGTCTTGGCCTTGGCATTTGGGAATACCATACACATAACCGCTCCCGAGATGTTCAGGGGCTTCTCATTGAAAAATATAGCGTACACCGTGACATACGTACGTTCACCTGCGTGATGAGAGAGTGCCATTTCGGTATATATAGTACTTATGCAGTGACTTAATTGATCACAGCGCACCGTCAAACCCGAAAGCCTTCAAATTCTCAGACCCTTCACACGATTCGTCCAACCAAGTCTGTTGCTGATACGCTCAGTGACGTAAAGCAGCAGATCCGTTCGAGTCCCCGAACCTTATCACCCCATGCCCCGAGTTCCCACCACATGTATCTTAGCAAGTTCGTGCCAGTGAGATCTGCAGCTGTGGCATAAGTGAACGTGGATAATACTGAACACGCACTAGAGACAAGTGGAATTGCCTTCATACCCTACAGTATGACTACATGCACTACAAAATGAAACGCACCAAACAGACTAACGAAAACGAAAAGCATAATACTCATACACCCCCTCCCCTCCCTCATCGCCCTACCATCACTCCCAATACTCAATACATACCCAACCTACCCACACCCTCTTCACGTCTTCTCATCCTCCTCCCCATCCTCCTCCCACCCGTCCACCTCCGCCCACTCAAGCGGTACGTCCGCTATGCCCACTGACATCTCGCCTAGACTCTCCAGTCCGGCTTCTCCCTCTTTCACATCTACTTCCACCCCTTTGGTCTTGCAGTCATCGTCAGCAGTGCTACTGCTAGCTTTACTCGTTCGATCGTGTCCCGCCTTCCCCTCTGCCAGTCGTCGTCGATGGGACTCTTCACTCGGCATAGCGATTAACACAGCAACTCTCACACCCTCCTTCTCCTCGTCTTTATTTCCTTCGTACGAGGTGCGCGGTTTCTTTTCTAAGGCGTGTGATCTTGCAGGAGCGATAGTCGGATGGAGGAGTTCGCGGATGTTAGTAATAAGATCTTGAATTGGGTTGGGTGGTGTTCGTGTACGTGCAGAGGTCGTTCGAGGTCGTGAGCGTATAGAGTTGGAGTCAGGTGAATAGAAAAGCGGTCGTGGAGGAGGAGGGGGTGGGAGAGGTGCAATGGCCATGCGGCCTGTTCCTACAAAGGCCTGAGGGAGGAGGGTGTGTGATCGGGTGTGGGTCGTGCGGATATACGAGGGCGAGGATGGTGGGTGAGGAGAGGTAGGAGGTGAGGATGTGGAAGGAGAGGTATCGGCTTGGGGGTCGTCTCGGAGGAAGTAGCAGGATAGAGGCTACATGGACGTTTGATGAAGCATCTGTCCGGTGTTTAGGTTATAGGCACACGCACCTTGATATTCCTCCACCTCCCGTCTCCCTCGTCAGACGTGTATCTCTTCTCAGGATACACATCCCACAACACCGGCTTCTCCTTCTTCGACTTAGGCACCTTCCTCCTCGTATTCGGCTCAGGTATAGGCAAACCCAGCCTCAGACGAATGAAATATATCAGCCTCTTTGCAAAGAGGCCGATGCCCATAAAGGCAACGAACAGCGCGAGAAAGGCGACGAGAAAGCTGAAGGGGATGGAATTGCGTCCGAGGTCATTTGGGTTGCTGTTGTTCGTCGTGGTAGTCGAGTTAGTGGACGATGTGGTGGTGGAAGGGTTAGAGTCTGCGGTGGAGGAGGTGGAGGTTGCTGTCTGAATTGCCATGATGGCTGCGAGACAGACTCATGGAGACGTTGAGGCGTAAAGTTTCGTAAGATAAGCAAGAAACACTTAGGAAGATGGCGGTCGAGTAAGAAGAAAGAGACGGAGGTCGGAGGGGCTGCAGGGATCAGAGCTGGGAGGAAGCTCGCATGGGAGAGAGCTGGCAGGGTGGGAAACTCGCTGTCAGATGCTGAGGCTGAGAATAAATGAGTCGTCTACGGACGGGCGAAGAGAAGCGTGTGCGCACCTTTCCAGTCTGATCTCATCCACCATCGAAGATACCTCTCTGATCAACTCTCAGTCAGCTCATTAGCTAGTTTGCATGCGCTAGAACACCATAAAACACAACAGACACGACGGCCGAGACGACTAGAAGAGGTAGATAACACGCCTTAGCCGAGCATAATTGAATGCAAGGTGACCCGGAGCAAGAGTCAAGAGACGGCGTTTGCCGCACGCGATCTTGTGCAATAAATAGCAATCGCACACTCACCCCGTCCTTTCCCACCCACCCCCGCATCACACTCTCACTCCTCTGCTGCGCTCGTCTCCTCCTGTGGGACGTTTCCATCTCTAAAAGACCAACGGAAGTCGGGTGAGAGCAACATTACCGTGTGTTGTGGCAACGATCGCGATACCTCTTGTGATTGGCTGGAGATTAAACTATGTGACTCTCGGTGAGTGGTTGAGAAGGAGGACACGCGAGGGGTGGGAGGCGTAGTACGTAGGTAACGGTGTTATTGAGATTCGAGAAACAGTACTAGTTGACAGCAGGTAACGAAGTGCATGCGCAGCAGAGCTCACTTATATACGTCTGTATGTATGTAAGCACGGCTGCGTGTATGTCGAGCCTCATGCCGACAACCCGCCCTGTCCACCCGAACGCGAATTCGCGAAGCGGTCGTTGACTGCAAGATTGTCAAAATATCTTACTGTACAGTGTCTAAGCAATAAACCTGTGCGAAGTACATAATCTGAACGAATTCTGAACGTTTATGAACCTGCACGGGCCAGACTTCAGTAGGACCCCAGACCACTCCCGCGCGCCTACTACCGTACCTCGGGGTCCCGGCGCATCCTCCAGTATCTGCTGCCCCGCCTTTCACCTTCTCAACTTACTGCCTAGAAACTACCACAACACGGACAGTATTCCTCATTCTCAAGCAGTTGAATTCACATGGAACTCGGTAACAAGTCAACGCATTCAAATGATATGAGGTGGCGGCTCCTAGAGCGTGATGGCGTCGCCGATAGTCGTGATCACCGATCGTCAGGTTGAATTCGTCCTCTCCTCAAACGTTGAGTCGCATTCGACAAGTCCAATTATTCTTATCGCTGGTAAGTACGGGAGGCTACGGAAGTCGAGAGCTGTTCCTGGAGATAGGGAAGTGCGAGACTCGAGTTTGTTGCAGCGAATGGTGTTCGATTTATTCTTGCAACGTTGTCAACGAGGCCATGGGAAAGGGAATGGTGCTGTGTGCCCAGCACATGCATACGAGAGCTCGAAGCTCTTAAGAGTTGGTGACTTACTTATTGGATGAGTTGTGTGGAAGGATGTCTTGCGGTAAGTGTCTCATGTCCGTCGTAACGTCCGCCACTCATGATATACAGAAGTGACCGTCGTCATTACAGTAATACATGAGTATATCAAGAACTTTCACCTATCGGTATCCGATACCCCCATCAAGCACTCGATCTTACACCACGGATTACTTAACAACAGTGGAAAGTTCAAAGTTGGCCTTGAGCGAGCGGGTAACCATCCTTCTTCGGTTTTGTCGGTGGTGCAACGGACATCCAGTCAGTACTTATCTACTAGTCAACGTTCAACGTTAACGTTCAGCCTCGAGTTCATTGGCTTGGCTCTGGCTGATAAGGCCGCAGCTGTTCGAATCTTGTGCGCCACATCTACGAGTCACCACATGCAAGCTGCGAAAAAAATGACTTTTGCTTCCGAAAGGTATTCCCAGCGCCACCACGTCAAACAGCGGGGGTCGAGAGCGTGGAGAACTCTAATCCCAGAAAGGCATGTAATCCAACAAACAGAATTCCTTCTGCTACTCAACGAACAACTCTCTCGACTGATATATGTAGTATGTAGCTTGAGTGCATAACGCTCAGCACCCACGGCCGCAATAACAGAAGCGTCTCTGATATTCCTCGTCATGGGCGCCATGATATCGGAAGGAGTTCGTGAGGGTTCGTGTAGGCTGTCTATCCATTTGTAGTATTTTACCGTGGCGTCCACTCACGAAGAGATGTTCCTTGCAGATAGCAAACACCGATCTTACTCGATCGCAGTTACCAACCAAAGCGCACTAGCGTATCGTCGGCACGCGCACACGCATTACTGGACGGCGATCAGGAGGAGGCACCACCCAATCCAGGCTACCCCGCTTCCCTATTCGTCGGTTCATCCCCCTCACACGAACCACACCGCGTCTGGTTTAATCTGTCTTCTGGTGTGTCGTTTACCCAGCGTTTGCAGCCTGAGCTGCGCCCCCTCCACGTCTGTTTTCTTTGGCTGACGCTGTCACGGGTTGAGTAACCAGGACGCTCAGGCACAGATAGCTGGATGCCCGGAAAACTGGAAACTCTTATCCAGATCAACCAACCAAGGAAAGGAGGAACAGGAAGACCTGATTCACGTACTTATCTTCCGCCCTGTACGGTGAGCAATTTTTGACGCCTCTACACCGCAACCGCCGCACCGAGTGTCTGATACAGATACATGCATATGATTGATGATACAGATACAGATATAGACCGTGATAACCTCAAATATATACAAGGCACGTCTGAAAAACGCGAGTCAAAAGGCGTCCGTCACACGACGCTTGACTCCTCTTTTCCTCCTCTCCCCCTTTCCGCTCCTTAGCATTGCCTATCGCAGGCGTCAAGTCGAGACTGGCCTCTGGTGCCTACCGACAGCTTGGCGGTTGTGGCTCTCCCGAGGATTTGGAGTTTGGATCTAGGTCCCGTAGGTGCCAGTGGTTATATGCCGGAGGAGCACGAGTCTCGCGTCGCGCCTCCCGTCGCCGTACCTTCGAACTCGTCATCCCCTCGACCGACTTCTGTCAGTGTCTGTCTCTTGTAGACTTCCGCTCTCGTTGGTTCCCCCTCCCCCTCCCTTTACCCCACACTACCCCGCCGACCCCTTAGTTGAGAGTTGAGTGTTGAGGGCACTATGACGAACTTCCCCGTCGCAGAGGCACAAATCGTTGCCCTCTTCATGGAGTGCATCGTCTACGGGATATACCTCGTCACCCTTTGGATTACCGCACGCGCCCTCTTCTTCGACGCCGCTGGGGACCGCAAGAAAGCGAACTGGCCCATGGTCGCCGTCATGGCGCTCATGGCGGTTTTCGCGACGTTGGATGTCTCGTTGGGATTGAAGCATAATTTGGACGCGTTCATATTCTCTTCAGGGCCGAGTGGGCCGCAGCCGGAGCAGGAGTTTAGGAATATCTCGTATTGGGTCAATGTGATGAAGGTACGCACGGTGGTCTCTCGTTCGCGGATAAGGGTGTTGACGGAATGGAATCGTAGACGGTGGATACACAAGTGATGACTCTCATTGGAGATGCGATGTTGGTATGTCTGCTATGTATAATGACTTGGATCATGGGCTCCTGCTTATCAGACTACTCCTAGATCTATCGCGCCTTCATCGTGTTCTCGCATAGTTTGCTTGTCGTCATCCTCCCTGTCGTTCTGTGGTTAGCAGCAGCAGCATGTTCGGTGGCTATCATATGGATCACCGCAACACTCAACCAGAACACCGTGATCTCGTCAACAGGGCTACTCAAGCCATTTCTCTATGCCTTCTTTTGTATCACTATCGTTTTGAACTTGCTCACTACTGGTATGTTCTCTCAAAACCTTTCAATATCCACAGCGCTGCAGACAGCTGATGGGTCTTGTACAAACGCAGCAATTATCATTCAGAAGATATGGCGCACGAACAAGAAGAGCGCACCATATATCACGCATGCTTCTCAAAGCCGATCGAGTAGACCACCGCGTACCAAACTCGAGAACGTCATACGCATCATACTCGAGTCAGGCATGCTTTATACTATCACAGTGTTGATAACCTTCATCTGTGAGCTCGCGGGAAGCAATGCCATCTACGGTGTTTCCGACGTCGTAAGTCTCCCTCATTGAGTGTCCTTCCCCGCATTCTTTCTCACGAGTTGTATCTTTTCGTCGTGTGAATAGATGGTCATCACAGTCGGCATCTCGTTCAACCTCATCATCATCCGCGTCGACAGAGCAGCCTCCTCCTCCGAAGTCTCCGCTACACCTTCCAACGCCCACGGCTCCATCGGAGGCTTCCCCCTCCGATTCCTCCGTTCCAGCATGACCCATGAGCGATCACAGCGAAATGTGGAAATTACTATCACGAGAGACGTGGCGTTCGATGGAGACTTGGACTCGGACGATAAAACTGGGCGGACGGATGCAGACGCGGACACGGACGTCGAGGGCAAACCGGAGACTGGATGGGCGGTAGCTGTTTGATTCGGATGTTTCATTTTTCTGCTTGTCGATGTATAGGGTGGATTGATGCATGATGTATGAGTATGCGGTGGGATGCTTGATCTTACTTTATGTAATGGGATTTAGGGTGTATGGATTTTTAAACTTACTGCTGTTGTTGTAATGGATATTAACATACAAATTGGAATGTTTCCTTACTATTGTAGCATGACGTGCGCGGTGTTGGTGTGCCTGTGACGGTGTATGGATGCTTGATGTGTCCGTGGAGATACGCCACCTGTTTGCCAGTGCAGAAGCGGTGCACTCCAGGATAAGTAACCTGCCAATAATGTAATTAAGATGCTGATGCCTTTCCAATGATCCTGCGAACTCGGAGTCACAAGTACTGTCATCATTCCAGAGGTAAGCAACTATGGGACAATGCTTGAACGTTGCGCAGCCATACTATAGAGAAAGCAAAGTACCTTAAGAGGTCTCATGACTGTGTACTCATTGTGACACCACTTACATACATTTCACAGATGCTTGATATCTGCGCTCAGCAGCCGGTGAAATCTAGCGATACACTTAGAGCATTATCCCAAGTCCATTTCATGTCAAGCTGTCCTGAGAAATACGGCATTAAGTTACATACAGCGGATCTCCCTGTACCTCACCCGATAGCACAAGCAGAGGCAGACTCTGTAGAAATGGTATCGCATATCAACGCTCGATGTACAACACCGACTTCTCTGAGCCCGGAACAATCATGACTTTCACACGGCCTACACCCACGTCCTCCCAGCCTGTCTCCCTTGCTCAATACAATCCGCAACACTAACCCCACCCACGCCGGCTCCGATCACCTCCAACCTGCCTTGCCACTCATCCAGTGCAACACGTTTCATTTCCTCCATCCGCTTCGTATGACCGACTGTAGGAGTTGGAATGCAATCGCGCATGATGCGTGAGCAGAAGAATACTGGCTGAGGGAAAGGAGTTTTCGGCTGTAGATGACTCGTCAGATGCTTCAGCACCTGCTCTACGGCAGCAGGTTGTGAAGAAGGTGAGCCAGGGCGGATCATCATAGTCATCTTTGTGAACCGCGGTGATTCGGGGGAGGGATATTCGTCTTGTGCGCCAAGTGAGCATGAGTCGAAGACCACACCGAGGACTTCTGCGTTCCCATTTGCGTCCCGCGGGATTAGGTAGCCGAAACCTTCCGGGTGTATGGGTTCGGGAGATGGTGGAAATATAAGATTGACGACATTGACGGAGTTGGTAGGATTGACTGTTAGGTGTGGAAGTACGGGAAGAGAGGAACTCTCGAGGAGAGACTGGAAGTGCGGTAGTGGTAACGCAGACACAATATGCGAGGAAATTAGTTGTTTGCCAGACTCACTTCGAACCTGGACGTGCATATTGATCAGTGGAAGGTGCTATTACTTGTCAATTATTACTCACAACTATGTCCTCATGAGGAGAGGTCTTATTAATGGAGGCGACACCATCATTTTTGATAACATCCACGTTCGTACTGCGTTCGAGAGCAGTCTCGATGGCCTTCGTCAGAGTACTCATTCCATCACGAAATGAATACACGCTGACACCCTTCATCAAGTCCTGAACGTCACCGAGCTCATAGTCATTCGTGAGTGTGTCCGCGGCTTTCGCTGATGACATCAGCATGCCGCGCACGATACTGCCATTGCCTCGTTTCACCGCCTCCCACAAAGATGGAAACGCAGCCTTGACACTCAACTGTCTGGAATCCGCGGCATAAATTCCATGTACAAGGGCGCTGCCTAGAATTCGCGCAAGTTCTGGCCCGAGACGCGCCTTCAGGAGGCTCTCAAAAGAGTCATCGTCTAGTTCTCCAATAGACCACCCGCTCTGAGGTCGTCTGAAAGGCTCGAAGGCAACGGCCCGCGCCATTCTACGTCCCAGAGGTGACAGAAGTGCGCCTGTTGCAGAGGAAGGCAATGCGGTGAGTCCCTTTGTGCCCGGTATGTGGAGAAATCGAGTTCGAGCCGCAGCTGAAGTTTTAGGAATTGTGATGATAGAGGATTGGAGATTCAATAAATTGAGCTGAAAAGCGAAGCGTTTTAGCAGTCAACACTAGCATCCGTGTAGCACACTTGCCAGTTCTAGTGTTGATTTGCCATTGGGCCTTAGAGTTCGCGGACCGCGTTCTAGTAGTATTCTAGCAGTATTGCCTTGGGCATCCTTGACGTCTACCCGCTCGCTGTTAACCCATCCACCCAGATGAGGGGCTTTCTCGAGAAGTGTGATTCTCGCAGTGGGAAACCGTCTCGACAGATGGAAAGCTGACGATAATCCTGTAAGCCCTCCGCCTAGAACAGATATGTGAGTTTGTGGGCTCATTTTGAGTGGCCCTCGAGAGTTGTGCTCAGGCAGTGGGACTTCGTCTCCGAGTCGGCATAGTTGCGTGTGAGGATGCGGCGCCGGAGTTCGAGATCCTCGATGTGGACAGAGGCCACGTGGAAACGCCACAAAGTGTGGTAGTTTCCATAAACAGCAATAGTCAGCGCACTTCGTCTTGGCATACTGTTGTGGCCCCCGCCATACTTGAATGCTATAAATAAGCTTTACGGCCTGTCATTCTACTTTCGAATGTTGTACTTTTTCCACTGGCATACGTTTACGTACCCCACAGTTTTCAGTTGTCAAAGTTGATAAGACCAGATGGCAGGGTCCGCTGGCATGGGCTGATCATACATTTCGGGCCGGAATAGTTGAAGTATAAGAAATAAATATCCTGAGCGGGGTCAATGCAAATAAGTACAAGCCTCCGGGTCTCACGCGCTAATGCTCAGAACCCAAGCGAGCTCCAGAGTGGTGAGTCCGGAGCAGCCAATGTCATTCTACTTAGAGTACCGGCCTCTGAGTAAGACGATGGGTCAGCCACGAGTTGAGTCCATCGTTCTGCAGCTTGCTCTCCAAAAGCCACCCTCGACGCATCCTGTGCATATTTCGCCCAAATCGCTGCGCTCTTGAAGTCTGACACCCCAGCACAGACGTGGAAGCCAGAAAAGTAGAACGATGAGTCATACACGGGTAGTCGCTCTTCGCGGAGACACTCTAAAGCGAACATTGCCTGAGAACGAGAATAAAATGTGATGTCAGCTCCTGAGAACGACGAACCACACAGAGCGCGCAGAAGGATAGCGAAATACAAATACGAACCTCGCCGATCCCTTGCATGGGGTCATCGCAGATTGCCTGGTTCATATGTGCACTATAGAGTTCATGCAACACCTCTCTCCTCTCGTCACTTTCCTCTAGCGCTTGACCTTCTAAGGCACAAGCCTCACACCGACAATCGAAGTTAAACTTTCGTTTCAACTCCTCCCTACGCTCGTCGCGCGATGCCAATAGCTTCCCGTACCCTATACACAACTCCTCCCCCGGCACGATGTCACGTAGAGCGCGGAAGACGACCTGTCCGCGATCGGAGTCCCACCGATTGTTCACGTTAGGAGTGCAGGAAGAATTGAAACGGGCGGCGAACAAGAAGATTCCGCCTTGTTGAGCGATATGCCCATGGGTGTCATTACTCCCGCAGGGAAGGACGTTCGTCTCGAAGATGCCAAGCTCAGGAGGGTACCTGGAACCATGGCAGTTCTGCAGCCGGTAGAACCGCTCTCGCTCGTATGGCGTGCAGGAGGCGAGTGCTGCTAGAACGGTGGAGTTGCTGCGTGTTATCGACTGCGTAAACAGCGGACGTTCGGCAAGGACAATGTCGCCTTTCGAGAAGTATTGTCGGGTGATGACGCCTTTCCCTTTTCCAGGTATTTCTTGGATAAGGATCTTAGAACCACTGGCAGACGCTGTCGCGTCAATTCATATCAGAATTTCTCAACCATACCGTAAGATTGGTCTTGATCAAAGCTTACCATTTCTTAGAACCATATTGAAGTACTAGACGGATATGAGAGAAGTGGAGCCCTGTGTTGAGCGTTGGAAAGGTGGAATGGAATGCGAGAGGATGGATGAACAACATTTATATCGATGGCTAACACAACGTCCACGGGGGGACAGCATGGTACAGGGCTTCGAACACAGTGTGTCGGATGCCAGGTTTCATACATGAACGATGGAAGTCCATGCTAAAGCGGCGAGGTAGGTCTGCCGCGATAATGTCCTCCGTGCGTATCGAGCAGGCGTGTAGCTCTGCCGCGATGCACGTTAACAAACAGGCACACACCATCAGGCGCTATCCCGGTCACAGATACACGAGGCACACCGATGTCACCCACATGTCAAACACGTTCCAGGCTGAGACAAGGCATGGTATATTGCACACTAGCGAAAGCCGGCTCTCAATACACGCTCAAGTAAGGACGAACAGTACGTACAGATTAAATCTCGTTTGACTGTGCAGCATGCGGGCATCGCGTAACAACATTTACTTAACTCGGAGTAAGTGCATGATCAGGACCGGTAAGAGTCATCTTTGGCAGCAATCCAGCGAGGGGATGGGATCGCGGATTCGCATAGTATATCTTGAACATGCGTGCAGCATGACTATCCTGCCCGGATGTAACGCACGAGACCTCCCATGCACGGCGAATCCATTTCTTCGCATTGGAGAAGTCGGACACCTGATGCAATATCAGTACATTACAGTTTTTAGAAGAAGTAAAGCACGCACTTGTACACAAAACTGGTAAGCATCGTAACAGAATGAAGCCTCATAATGCACGAGCGATTCTTCCTTCAGCATCCTCAAGGCTAGATGAATCTATAGAGAATACCGATTATTAGTGGGCGTAACACATGAGACATATGGCGTGGCCCGACCTTTCGAATCCCCAACGTGGGCTCCTTCCCACAACGGCCGACTTCTTCGAATAACCGGGCAATCGAGGACCGCCGTCGATCGCTCTCGGTAGCTGCCTCGCCTTCCAATCGGCAGGCGTCACAGACGCAATCAAACCCAAAGTCAACGGACAGTTCCCTCTGTCGCTGTTCCTTGGTCGCCAGTACGTCGCAGTAGTTGAAACAGAGCTCTTCGCCCTCTGCTATGTCTCGTAGTGTGCGGAATACCATCACCTGCCGCAGCTCGTCCCAGATCTTGCTGACATTGGGAGTACATGATGAATTGAAGCGTGATCCGAGAAGAAAGATGCCCGCGGTATCTTGCTGCTTCGCATCAGGTTGCAGGGAACCACGGCCAAGCAGAAGGAAATTCGTCTCGAAGATGGCGAGCGCGGGGAGGAGCTTGGTACGGTAGGAGTTGGCCAGCGAGAAAAACTGACACTGCTCCTCTCGAGTACACTTCGCCAGTGCACCGAGGACCATCGAGTTGGTGGGGGAGGTCGGCAGGGTGAACAGCGGTGTCTCTGAGAACAAGTACTCGCCGCGCCTGATGGGGCGAACGGCGACGATTCCCTGCCCTTTGTCTGGGACTTGCTGGACATAGAATGTCTCTTCGTGCTCTTCTATGTTTGCCTCGAATTTCACTGCCTGCGGGACATAGCCCTGAAAGGAGATGAACGCACCAGCTTGCATGGTGGCTGCAAGGACAGAGGGCAGCCGTGCAATGTAGAGAAGTATAAGTAGGCTAGAGGTACGAGATGTGAAGCGAGATGAGCAGGGAACGTCGAGAAGCCTGCCAGGAGGTGGGATCGAGGTGGAATGCAGGTTTACTTATCACACGTGCATAGACGCGGACAGCCATAATGCCAGTGAGAGCCGGGAACAGTCGATAGGATAAGATTGTTCCTCCGAGTTCCATGATATCAGCATGTAAAGTAGACAATACATTGTCTCATCCTGGCAGCGTGGGTAACACGGAGGTTCTGGATCGTGACAGCTGCCCAGTAAATCAGTTTGAGAGAGACTTGAGCGAAGACAGGACTTACGTATGGTCATCATGAGTATGTAGAAGAACCGAACGGGGAGAAAGATACATGTTAAACCACATATAACTAGCTCCCCGAAATATTCTTTCACGTAGTTGGTCGCAACGATTTGCTCGAGTTGGTCCAGGTATTTTCAAGTGATCAGGCATTCTAAGCGTGGGGCTGTAAGCAACTACGGTCTGATACTCTCGTGTATTCGAGACAACTTTGAAGATCCATGACAGGAAAATGACCGTCGGCCAGTATGTATAGTTGGTGTTCGTCGAGTTAGAAAGGTTGCAACCTACAAACCGCGTAGGAGAGGGTGTAAATTGCGAATTTCCCACGCCCTTGATGCGTACAGAGCCTCGCGAGCGCCAATATACCGCGCTGGCCACTGTTCCTTTCGTCTAAGTACCAGCATTCTGAATTCAGAGAGTGTCTTATCACCATGGCAGATGCAGGCAAGTATAGCTTTTACATAGCTACTATCGAAAACAGGTGCTAAACCTCAACTCGTAGGGTTCTTCAAAGGCACGTCTGCCGACCAGGATCGTAGGTTCTCAGACAAGGAGCTCAAGCTCCTCAAGTCAATGAAGTTTCCGCCTGAATTCGACAAAAAGGTCGGTCTATTTATGGATTAATGTAATCTACACCGATGCATTGTCTTTCACAGGTTGATATGCGCAAAGTAAACATGAGTGTCATACGTTCCTGGGTCGTTAATAAGATCGGAGAACTCATTGGAATGGAGGATGAGGTGCTTGTAGAGTATGCCATGGGGATGCTGGAAAACGATTCTGACCCAGTATGTTGTTCCATTCGATGTGGTGTAGCGTGGTCTCAAACAACGTCTATAGACTCCAGATCCTAGGAAAATGCAAATTAACCTCACCGGCTTCCTGACGAAAGATACACCAGTATTCATGACAGCCCTATGGAAACTCCTCATTGAAGCACAAGAGAGTGCAGCAGGTGTTCCTCAGTCAATGGTTGAAGCCAAGAAGCAAGAAATGCGCAACGCCAAAGCCGGTGACACGCGTGCTATTGAAGAGCGAGACCGACGCGCCCGTCTTGACGAAATCCGTGCCAGCGAGCGGGATGCACGTAATAGTGGTCGCGGTCGTGGCAGTGGAGGAAGGGGCCGTGGCCGCGGAAGAGGTGGAGGTCCTATCGAGTCTGGAAGGCCACGGGACGGTGGCTGGGGCTCGCGTGGTGGAGGGGTGAGCATCCTTTCACCATATTACTGGATTCCTTAATGACACTTGTAGACCCAGCGACCTTCCCGGCCCCGGTCTATCTCTCGCTCCCCTCCACCTCGTCGCCGTTCTCCGTCCCGCTCTCTCCGAAGTTCTATATCACGTTCTCCCCCACCTCGTCGTCGCTCCCGCTCTCTCCCGCGCCGTGATCGGTCGCTCTCAAGAACACCTCCAAGACGACGTGAGCGGTCCCCCGCCTCTCGGTCTCCTCCACGCAGACGTGCACGCTCGCCATCGTATTCATCCCGTCGCAGAGAATCCCGAGGTTCTCCCGCGCGCAGAAGAAGATATTCACCAAGTCCGTCCCGCTCGCGCTCTCCTCCATACCGCGGCTATGGGCGCCGAAGGAGTCCAACTAGGAGCAGATCCCCGCCTCGAAGGCGTCGACGGATTAGTTACAGCCGCAGCCGTAGCCGGACACCACCAACCAGACGAGACTATGACAGACGCCGTGGTGGCAGAAGCACGAGTCGCAGCAGCAACAGGAGTAGGACACTGAGCGATGCGCCTACACGTGATGCACCCGCCGAAGGATCAAGTTCGAAGCGTGACAGAGATGAGGACGTCCGAATGGACACCGACAATGACACTCGCGACAAGGGAAAAGGGCCCGAACTAAAGATTCGTGGTCAGGCTGAGGCAGGCAGGCAAAGGACTCAAACAGAAGAAGAAGCTCAAGACGAGGTACGACTGCCGCCCTGCTGACACGCATGATAAACAGTCGGCTGATGGCCATCTGTATAGCACCTGCCCAGTCCTTTAGAACGGCGCGAAAGCGAGCTCAAGGAGAAAGCTCTGCGGAATAAAGTCGTGAGGACGAGGAAGACCAGCGCTGTACCGACCTCCGGTAGCTCTTGAATTCATCACCCTCTGCTCTGCTGGGCAAGTGTATCATTGTTTTCGAAGTGCTACGATCTCGTATTCGCTTTACTCAGTCTTCTTTCCTTTTATACAGCAAATTTTTCCGTTGCGTCAGACCGGCTATCCTTCGACTGTCGTTCACCGTGTTTCGTCTATGCTCCATGTATACATTGAGCTTTCTTGTTCTATTTTTATGTTCCCACGAAATCTAATGGACTCGTTCCTAGAATATTGCGATGATCCAAAGCTATGCTACGGGGCGCATATACCCAACGTGTCCGGTAATCCGAATCACCCAATGACTATTCAGCGAAGCTGATTACTGACGTCGAGGCATTTTTGTTTGACATACAGCGGTTCTTACTCGGTCAATGTACGGTATCGCTTGTCCCGACGTTTCCTTTATCTATTTCAACCGGGCATGATCACCCTTCGTCGAAGGTGAGCGAAAGGGTACATGATCTTATGACCATACTGTCAGACAATCTTACTCTCTCACTATTCGTACCCCATGAGCGACTCGGTCAATTCACTTACCCCACATATTTATCCGCCCATAGGGACCAACGATGGAAGAAGCACGGTCATTCATCCGGTTCCTCCTGTTATACTATATTCTCTCGGTCGGCGCCCTCGCCGCGGCACTCGGCACTGCTCATGATTGCATGGACAGTGTCTATTTTCGTGGCAAAGTCGCCCGACTATAAAGCGTGTAGTGTACGGACTGGTCCTTGCTTCCCCCAGGTCTGACAACCCCTCTGTTACTCTCAAGATGTTCTTCTCATTGGCCTTCGCCGCCTCCTTGGTTGCCTCCGCCTCGGCTCATGCCACTTTCCAGGCCTTGTGGGTCAATGGTGTCGACCAAGGTAAGCTAGAGAATGGTAATGAGTGTGGGTCATACACTCAAAATTTAATCAGGATCGTGGTGTGTTCGTCTGCCCCAATCGAACTCGCCCGTTACCAGTGTGACGAGCAACGTAAGCTTCTCCCTAGTCTCATCCTCTCCTATTCTCACCGTTTCACTTTCTCCAGGACATCGCTTGCAATGCTAACGCTCACGCCGCATCTGGTCTTTGCGCTATCAACCGTAAGTTCCCTGGGATGAACTAACTAAGCTCTTCTGACCTGCCTATCCAGCTGGTGATACCCTGACCGTCGAGATGCACCAACAGCCAGGTGACCGTTCGTGCGCCAACGAGGCCATCGGTGTAGGTGCAGTTCGATTCTATCACTTCCATATCTCATGTAAGTGTACTTTAGGGAGATCACTACGGCCCCATCAACATCTACATGGCCAAGGTGGACGATGCTGCCAGTGCTGCCGGCTATGAGGCTAGTTGGTTCAAGGTCGACGAGATGGGCATGCCATCCAACAACCCCGACTTCTGGGCCACAGAAGTCCTGAACGACAACTGCGGACACTTCACGTTCACAGTCCCCACCGGCCTTGCCCCTGGTAACTATCTCCTCCGTGCTGAGGTTATTGGTAAGTCCACCCATTATAAAACAGCATATTTGTGTTCTGACTCGTGATATACAGCTCTTCACGTCGCCAGCTCAGTTGGCGGTGCGCAGTACGTATTATCGCTCAGATGCGTGAGCCTATGCCCATTAACGCTCCTATCTCAGGTTCTACATGTCGTGCTTCCAACTTCAAGTCGGAGGTTCCGGTAGCGTTACTCCGGCAGGTGTTAAGTTCCCCGGTGCCTACAGCGCAACTGACCCTGTAAGTTGATCAGAACACTCAGACTAATGAAGCATCTGACTTGTCGTACGTATTAGGGCATCCTCATCAACATTTACTCGCAACTCAACACTTACCAAAGTACGTGGTTTTTGAGACGAGATACTGTGCCTTAACTCACTTTTTCTAGTCCCTGGACCCTCGCCATTCGCGTCTCCGTCGCCAGCAGTCGCTACCACTGCTTGGCCCACCACTGCGACCTGGAACACTGCCAGCCAGCCCAAGACCATCCCGACCACAGCCCCACCAAATGCCCCTGCCGCCCCTGCTCAGGTAAGCTGAGAAGTACCTATCTTGGCTCTACATCTTCTGACCCGTTTCTCTAGCCTAGCACTAGTGCTCCTGCTGTACGTCCTATCAAGGTCGATCAAGACCACTGCTGATTAGCTCATGTTTATTTTCCACAGAGCCCTGCAGGACCGACCAGCTCTGCACCAGCTTCGACGCCTTCTTCACCCGCTGCTGGTACCGTTGCTCAGTTCGGCCAATGCGGTGGCCAAGGCTGGACCGGTGCGACGGCATGTGTCGCGCCGTACACTTGCCACGCTCTCAACGGTATGTCTGCTTCCACGTGTTGACAGGGTTCGAACATACAAGCTGATCATTCTCGAACCTCAGATTACTACTCTCAGTGCTACTAAGCAGTACTTAAATTCAGTTCGTTGAATCGTGACTGAGGAAAATTACTTTATCGAGGTCCAAATCGAGATGTTCCGTGTTGCGCATCACATGACAAAACATCAATCTACATAGGTCCAAAAATAGTGAGCGAACACCTTGTTGAGGACGGCAGCAAAGCGAAGACGACTTCGTTCAGTGGCTTCTAGAGCGTATACGTGACGCCTTGAGACTTGTGTGCTGTGTTCGTATATTCAGTTCCTACCCCACTTCAGAGAGCTTCAAGACAGCCACCTCGCTGTGATCTTTGAGAATTGGTATATCATTGCGCGATTAAAACTATCTGAAAAATATCGCGGTCGTCGAACAATATTAATCATATTCTATCGGCAGTAGTTGCAAAACTTATAAAAACTCAGTCAAAGGTCTTATCTGCTAGTTTCTCTCTCTCTTTCTAACCTAAGTCATCCTAGTCTCCATCATGGTCATTGGCAATCATGTCCTTCTCATTATCTTCGTCTTCGTCTTCATCTTCATTTCCGTGTTCGTCGCCATCTTCGTCTCCGTCGCCATCGTCATCGCCATCATCTTCGCTACTATCATCAAGTGAGCCTAGCCCCCATTTCTTCAATTATAGGCTTCCAAAACCTGTCTGCAAGGAGGAGTTTCCTTCTGATTTCGCTAGCCTGATCTGAAGGAGGCAGTTTGTGTTTGGAAGGGCCTCTGAATAAAACCCACATGTTGAACGAAATCTGTCCAATCTGCAAGAGCCAGTCACTATGACACCCGACAGAATGAATTTGACTATACACACGAGACGAAGGTGCACCATGAGAGCAGGTGTGGATTCTGGTTCTTCGTTGTCGACAAGCGTCGTTGCAACATTATCGAAAGCGTTTAGAATAGTCTTGCGGCATGACAAACGAAATTCAGATGCGTGACTCGAGGTGCCATGGTTTGAAAGATCTACCTCGTAGTCTGGATTAATAAGAAACATCTCGGCGACACGAACATTGCACTCTTACCATCCCACGAACAGTTTTTCAGCTACAAATTGACCGACGCGAGTAGCAACTTCGTGGGGGAGTGCTCAGGTTTACGCTCACCGCCTGCAACTGCCGACCTTGCTTCCTCAATCTTGGGCTCCATGTAAGTCTTGAGACCATCGCTTGCTCGAGCGAGTCTACTACCGGACTGATATCGTTAAGATATCCGCGGGCCCTCGAGATAAGTGACAGGTATAGCTTTATAAAGCTCAGTGTCAGAGTGGCGACGTCACCAGAGTTCAGCTTCACAATATGATATATCATTACTTACAGCTCACAGAACATGTGTTCTGTCTCAAAGAATTTCTTGTAAGCTTCGCTGAAGGGTGTTTGGCGGCCTTGTACTGGTAGTTTGAAAACCGGGGGATTGGACCGCGCGGTACCCTGGCGATGGGGTTGTTTCAAAGTCGTGATAACGAGGATACTCTGGTGACAGCAGCGTAGGATCTCCATTTCTTCCCGTAGAACGAATTGTAGTTCACTGAGTGACGCAAATGATGTGAGTGAGTCAGCTACTCTATTTCGAGCAGGAGGGCTTACCCCGTGATGATGGCCTCATCGATGCCCAAGGCATCGTGAAGCAGCTGACTCGGCCACCTGTCCAGGAGAGAAAGATGATAGCGTGAACCTCGTCGCGGTCGCCAGACTCCAAGTCGTATGGTGGCCAATCTGGCTGTGCAACGTAGCTGTTCAGATAGTCCGCAAACGCGTGAGCAATAATCTCGTGCAAAATTCCGAGAGGAAGTTCCATGGCCACGATCAGCTATGCATGAATTTAGACAAAGCCCCCCGGTCTTCAAGCTTCAAGCTCCGAGATTCAGGCTTCAGGCCCAGAGTTCTGCACGGCCGCGGAATTTTGAGTTTGTCGATGAACGTTTGAAGAGCGGGGTGGGTGCAAGTGGTAGAAGTAGCAGGTAGCTGAGGCCGAAAGGCTCCTGCGATCGAAGAACACTGATGCCAATCACGCCTTGGACCGGGTACTGTATTTGACGAATACCTGCACAACGATTTGGTACAGTATCTCGGGAGGAAATTTCAAGGCCATGATCATGATGGTGAGGTAAGGGCGTGCAGGACCCAGGTTCAAGTTGGGTCTGTGACAGTCTCAAAGTCGCCTCGGCCCGCGAACTTTTGGGTTTAGGGCAGGCATCACATATGAAACTCCTGCCCGAAAAGGCAACTCGCGTTGGACTTACATCTAGCAGTCGCCTCCGACAGCTGCTCCGTAGCCGTCATTTAGGTCTCTCGATTATCCACCATATGAATGAAGAAACCACGAATCTCGAAACTTCAAACCCCCGTGTTCCACCGGAGATTCTGCATTCCATTGTATCATGGGTGGTTGCTTACTACCTGGATTCGATTCTTACCGAGGATCTACCATTAGACTACGTCGACGGCCAGCTAGGAACTGTACCCCGCTCCACTTTCTCTAACGACTCTTTTAGGACCGACTCCAATGAGTTTGGAGTAGCGAGCACATCTTCATCCGAGGCATATAACCCTGTTCTCCCATTGCTGCAAGCGGGCACTCAAACACGAGCACCCACTCTTTGTGTGCTATCTGAAGCACTCGGGATAGTGGTGAACTGGAATGGCATAAAGTGAGTGCTGCATGGCTATCGCTTTATTCTGGCACAATTGATATCTATCCACAAGCTTCAATACTTTCGATGTCGATCCTTGGGCACGAATCCAGGCCGTACGACATTTCTGCAAGAGCTATATAATCTCCGAGTCAGCCCAACCTAGCCTGGATGCCTGGAATGGACAAACGGAGCACAGCAACGTCAGCGAAGAAGGTCGATTAGAACAAATAGCCCCATCTCCGTTTCTGCGAGCATACGTTTGGCTCGCAGCCACGAAGTATCGGTTAGAGTCTACAAGACGAGCTGTTAAAGCAGCCATCAGTCTTGGGGAATCCTCTCATCGATGGTTGAGTCATCTCATCAGACAAACTCACGAGTTACCTGGCATAACTTCCGACGGGAATTATCCATTACGAGCGATGGTCTTAAAGCGAGTGAGATTCCGCCAGTGGGAAGTGAGCAGCTGTACGTGGTTTGCTACCTCGACCTTCCGTTAGGACTACTCACGAAATTACTGGGCTGCTTTATGTCAGTCATGGTATTAGACGCGACGCTACCCGCTATCGCACGGGCGATGGGTCATTTTCGAGGGCTTGACGAATCTCTAGAGAAAGAGAAGCCCGCCGAAACATCTGTTGATCAGGATCGCTCACCGAAAATGAACGAGGATTATCAAGAAGAGTACACGGTGAGTGATCATGCCTTTTTCTCTCATTCAACTTCCGGGGAGATAAATAACTGATCCTGCGTTCGACAGGATATTTCAACCCAACTTAGCGCTACTCTTCAGAATCTGGAAAAGGTTGTTCATTGTTTCGGACCGACATATTTATTTTCTGAAAGAGTAAGATATCTAATTGGTCGATACCTCATACACCATAGGCTAACAAGAATGTCAGAGCTGGGAGCCGATAATCGAATCAATGGCCAATGTCTCCGGGCACCACCCTCCGACAGTGATCGATTCGGTTGCCTTCAAAGATTGTCAAGACTGCGCACTGGCCATTACAGAGGCGTACTTAGGGTACATTCATGAAACCGATGCAAACAATGTTGAGAGTTGACTTTGATGTTCCATAACAATTTCCGTCATCAATGTACCTAGTGTCTCGGTTGTGAGCGGGACAGCCAGGGCGGTCAACAAGAACAGCTGTTGTTATACTACATATGCTTCATGTAGGCTCTGCGTCTTCTATCTTGGCCCTGCAAATGCGCTTGTCCAACACTGCGGAAGTTTGAAGAATGTTTGTGATATTGCGAACTCAAAACGCCAACATGGTACTCTAGTCAACATAGTACATCAGCACTGCCTAGGACCTCAACTGCGCGGCAGATTGCATGCTTAATATTGTCAGGCGACAGTATTACACATATAAAAAGGGCCAACTGTAGGCCAATGTGAGGCCAGAGCAGGACTCTCCTTTCCACCATACATACCTATCTCCCTGTTCCACCGCCCACTCACGCTACTAGGGCCACCATTCCATCTTCAAGATAAGAGAGCCACCATGCGTCTAACCCTCCTCTTGATTGCGCTTTGTACCGTCGTTTGCCACGTCTCAGCTGCTCCTACTAGTACAACTCGAACTTGCCGTGACGAGCAACGCATTGTAGTCCAAAGACCGTCCCTCTCGGTAAAAAGAATACCTATTAATTTATCTTCAGGAAAGTGAGTATACACAACGCGTCATTCTCTGTCTTCGTAATACTGACATCGTTTGTTGGAAGACGCGAGACCATTCTCAAAGGGACATTGGGGGCCCAAGCACCTTTTCTAAACGATATCGTGCAGCATTTGCTGGAGTGAGTAGTACTCTGAACATGAAAGTGCACGTACTTACGTTGAACACATCGTTCCTACTAGCTCCTGGGGATTTGGAGGAAAGTCGTAGCACTTTGCACGAGATCATGACCATTCCAAAGGCAATAACAACAGGTGCCATTCTGTCATACTGGCCTCTTGCGGTTGATGCAAAAGCACGATGTAACATGCAACCTTTTGGTTGTTGAGGACAAGAATCTGTATGCGATTAGATGATCATGACAACGAACTACGTACGTAAAGAGAAAGAAAGTCCGATGGTCCCATATATACAATGACTATCAATTCATGAGTCCGAAAGCTCCCTCGCCTTCCCCTTCCCTTTCCCAGGCGGAGAATTCAGCACCAAATTGAGGTTTGGAGAACTAGCCATGGCAGATGATGTGAAAGACGGTAGACGCTTCCCGCCTTTCTGCGAACCTGGTGACAAATAGACAGGGGATCCGGAATGCGTCGGTGTGCCTGGAAGGGAGTTGTTGGAGCGACTTGGAGGTGAATGAGGCGAGCTTGGTGTCGAAGAATCTCCCGAAGCGGCTTCCGTTAGAAGGAACTCTACCCAGAGCTTCGAGAAGGACTAAGATAGTGTCCGTCAATATCCATAGAACCAAGAATAATCGTTCCGTCCACTGACCTCCGTCTCATCTGTCTTCTCTAGCTCGGAAGACTTGCCCTTCCCAGATGCTCTGTTCCACAGCGAGGATGCGATAGACGAGCCTCCCTTCCGCTGCAAGCCAGCCTTCTCGCGTTCATCGTCATTCCATTGTAGGATGGAAGCGAGAAGTGAGAGCATCTCGAAGCGTTTGGAATCGGCTCGAGGTGTATTCAGGAAAGAAATCAAGACATTTGTTACCAGCCGCCGATCTACGTTTGTGTCCGTCGAGGACCGCCGCAGTCTACGCAGGGCCTCCATGAGGTGCTCATTCATGATTACAGCTGTAGGTAGCGTGAGCTAAATCGGGCTGGCAGCATTAACGGACCTACCTTCGTGTCGTAGTTTGCCAATAAGGAGATTCTTTTCTTTGATCTCTTTCTCCAGAAGCTGTGTTTTGCTCGAATTCGTCGATGTCTCTTCCAGCTGCATCTATAAGAGTCGGGAGGCGAGTGAGCCAGCGGTCTTTGTGTTTCACAAATTCGCCCCACCTCAGCTGTCAGAGCGCGATGCTTATATTCAGCAAGAGCTTGTGTGATTTGGTCAAACCGCGACTCGTAGTCCTTGACAGCCTGGCGGACCTCGTTATCCTTGGCTACAGCATATTGAGCGAACTATAACACGAATGAGCTCGTAAGCGTACCTGCTTGAAAGTCCTCAAGAACAGACTGCAGATTCTCGGCCTTCTCCCTTTCTGTGAGCAGCGCTGATGCGTCACGTTCTCTTGCCTCTCGCTCAATCTCAAGGTCTCTTCTGGTCGCCTCCAATGCCGTCCTAGCCTCGTCCGCAATAATGTGCTCCTGTAGTGCTTTCTGCTCCCACTCGTCCCTTTCTATTCGTACATGCTCCAGTTCTGTCTGCATCTCCCTCAACTCACGTTCTCGTATAAATACCTCCTGTGCATTCTCCTGGAAAGCCTTGCTGCGCATCGCTTCCAGCTCTAGCGAAGCACGTTCAGATTCCGCATTAGAGGCAATGAGTTCAGACTTCAATGTTTCCACAGTTGCCACCAGATCCTCATTCTGCGCTGTTAGCTGCTGTACGACTTGCTCTTGACGGTCGAGTTCTTCCTATGTCGTACCGAAAGTCATGCAATGGTCTTCAAGCACCAAACGACAGGGAGACGTACGGCGTCCTGCTTCAATTTATTACCAAGAGTAGTACGCATCGTAGTAAGCTTGGCCAGTAAGTTATTATACTGTGTGGCAAGAGTCTCCTTTTCCTCTTTCACCCTCGCTAGCTCTACCTGAAGTCTCTCCACGGGTTCCATTTCCGACAGGTCCTCGTCGTGGTCGTGATTCGTGCCATTCGTTCCCTTCGTCGGAGATATTGTAGACAGCCTGTCGTTGTCTAACGATGGTCGAGCACCATTTGCCTCTGCACCCGTAGTTTCAAGAGACATTGTCGAGGTAACAGTTGAAAGCGAATTCTTGGATTGATGGGAGAACACCGTGACGGAGGCATACAACGTGGCGGCACATGCTAGGTTACTATTTCATTTAGATTGTAATGGGAATTGTAGTGTATCTGACCGTGGGAACGCCATCCATTATTAGAGTGAATCACGGCTAGCAGCATTTGTTACAGCTTTTCTGTATATAAGCGCCAAAATAAGAAGACCCTGAGATCACCATCTCAGCGCATCTTGCCTTCTAAGTACATCTGCCTCAAATCTGCCTCGTGCAAACTGAAAGACATGCCAAGGTATGCCTTTTCCATGTTACTGGTCTCATGCTGCAGGCTGAACCATTTGATATGACAGAAAACATAAGTATATGTATGGCGAGGTCATATCCGCATTGCTTTCATAGGGCAAAGTGCTGCGAGAAGTCGTCGCGCCGTTACAACATGTTAGCCGGAGGTTGTCCATCACCGTGCCCATATCACGATTAGGCCGGCATGCGTGTCAAGAGCGCTGGACAGACGCCATTGGTCGCGTCCGACCCTTGTGTCCCTTTCTCACCTCTGCTTCTTGGCGAGGTTCCTCTCCGACCACGACCTGGAATCTCTCCTCACACGACTTCTGACGATCTATACGCTCTTTAACGACTATTACTGCCAAAACACAGTTCAAGACATTCAAATTCACCGAAGTGATAGTATATAATTGTAGTTCATGAATCATGGGTCGAGGAGGTACGTGATATGCCTCTCATATGAGCGCTCTCTGGCTGATATTGTATGAAGGTGCAGCAGGACTAGAGGCCGTCGTGGCGTCTTATCCCAATGATTTGACCACATTGCCTGGAGGGCAGTCAGCGCCGATGGAGGGCACGAAGAACAAACGCAAGCAGACGTTGCTTAGTTTGTTAGATGCGCTGCAGGAGTTGTCTAGGGACGAGGACCTGGATGTCTCTGGTATGTGCGCAAACTGAGTGAGATTGTTTTGAAGCTCACAAAGATCCCTCATCAGCGGCCGCACAACAGCCTAGTTTTGAGGCCGATCGCGACGTTCGTGAGTATCCAGTCTCGTAACGTACATGCGCGGTTATATTGATAGCGTTGTCCAGCTACAACGGACGAGCACTTGCAGAAAGTGGGCGCAGAAATGTTCAATAAGTTCGAAAGACGGATTGTAAGCCTTGACCGAGAGGTGCGCCCGTATTGTTCTAATCCACAACGCTCTGATAAACTGAACATACAACATGTTAGCTACGGAACTTTGCCAACGCTGCACGTCAGCTTGGAAGCTCGGTCGGGATTCTGTCGTCCTCCTTCCATCTGCGCCAACGCCTTGCGCAGATTCTCCACCTCTTCCGAGAGAACGCTGCGGATCTCTTCCCGCGCAAAGTCCCGCGTCGTGAACAAGAGGCAGTCATGAACACCGCAATGCGACCTCGCCGCAAAGCCAAAGCCCCGCCGCACACCACATCGCCTTCGGTCATGGACGACCTCGATGCCGAAGACTTCCCAGTCCAATTGGAGTTGTTGTCGCATGACATAGTTACCTTCCTCGACTGCCTAAACGAGTTCCCGGAGTTCACAGATGAGGCCGTCAACGCGGCCATCATCTCGCTTGAAGGGGATTTGAAGGTAGAGTGTTTACATCTGAACAACGAACCAACTCTGAACGCTATGAATAGTATTGGGCATCCTGTTTGAAAGACTATAAAGGTAGGGTTATAGCTTGGGCATGGGCACTGTGCATTCGAAGCTGACATTATCCCTAGACCAATTCAAATATCCAGCCGTCCAAAGGTATCTGCATGACTTGACGGGTGAGATGGGCGAGCATCTGGACAGCATCACATCATCTTTGTCTATCTTCATAGAGATCGGTCCGTCTTCACACGATCACCTTCTCTTCGTAATTGCAATGTGGTAACCTTAGTCTGCGCTTACAGGTGTACCGACCATCCGCTTCGCACAAAAACATGCGGCAGCGAATCTACTCAACCTGTCAACTGTGGCGACATTCTTCAGCGCCGTTACTGCGACCACAATGCAGTTTTCGTTTGACCAAACCGATACCAAGCTAGCCAATAGTGTGAATGGCTTCTGGTTTACTTCCTTGGTATTCAGTATCGGGGCCGCCGTCAACAGTCTCCTTGGACTGACATGGAAGCAAGCCATGTAGTAAGTGCAATTATCATCCCCTTTCGCAGTAATGTTGACCGCTCTATAGCCGATCCCCTGGTCATCGAGTACCGTGGTGGGTGCTCATCTGGATCAAACGATCACCACTAGTCTTCCTAGTTCTGTCCGTGGCTTGTTTCTCCATGGGTCTAGTTCTCTTCACCTACTCCTCTGGACAGCACCGAATAACCTCCACGGTCACAACAGTCTTCTCAGCATTCAGTTGCTTCGGCCTCACAGCTGTTTCATTCTGGTTCGCATCCGAGAAGTGGATCTTCCGTCGGCACAAAGGGCAGAAATGGCTTGCAGATGTCCTCTCTGAGTCCAGAGTGCGTATGCATTCTTGGCCAGGAGTGGCCTGGTGCATCCGAGAACCCCAGCAGTTCGCTCGCAAGGTAGCATATTGGGGTCGTCGTCGCTGGCACGACCTCAGCGACCAATGCAGTCGTGTCCTCAGAGTCGTGAAGAGCGGTTTCGGACTGCGAAAGGTGGCTGATCTTGACACAGCTCGTTCGGAGAATGGCGAAATGAAGTCTCCGGTGACGCCCCCATGCAGTCCTGAACTGTCGAGGTTCCATTACGGTGAAACAACTCTCAGCCCCATAACAGAAGGCGCCCCTTCCACGGTAGATGGTGTGGACGACGGCACGGTATTGAGCGATTCTGGAGGCACCATGATCACATCGGGATCGGGGCCAAACAGTCCCAATCCTAACAGGCATCGACTCAAAGATCTTGTTCGCTCAGTAATCATGGTCAACCGTACTACTGGTGCTGGCTCTGCGTTCTCCTCCTCCGTTGGTCCTAAGCGACAACGGACTATGTCTTCAGATGCTGGAAAGTCCGGACGACTAATGGATACCTCTGCGATGATGAAAGGTTCACGGCTGGCTGTTTTAATACCGAAGTTGAAGAGGATGGAAGCCACCCAAGAATATGCACCGCATCAGGCGCTAGTGAGGCATCTGCAGTTCTCGCCCGATGGAAAGTTTTTCGCCACATCTAGGTGCGTTGCATCTAGAATAATCAATCAATTGTATATATCTCACATATGAACCACGCAGTTGGGATCGTACTTCTGTCATTTTCCGCGTTGGAGTAAGTGCATCTCGTCCGAGCTAGGAAGAACAATTCTCATGCGTTTATAGGATCCTTGCTCCGTTCATCGAGTATTAGCTCATCCTCAAGGGTTTGTGGGTCAAGTAGCATGGTGAGCGCATTCGCGTGGCGGTTTTGAAGTTCTCTGAACCATAACTATCTTCCAGGTCACCTCATGGTAGCGTCCTGCTCACAAAGCTCAACCGTGGTATGAAAGTCTGGACTGCAGTAAGCACCAACGGCTGCATCTGCTCCTGCCTGTAAGCTGAAGTAATATCCAAGGATGGCGTGTGTAAGAAGACTATCGACAGGCGACACGCTGTGCAGTCGATAACGTGGTTACCGGGCGGCGAAGGTGTGCCATCTGCTTTGCATGATGATATCCCATGATTGACCCATTATCCATAGCGTTCTTATCTGTTGAGGGCAGTTATGTGGTCAAACTTGTAAGTGCGCAGTAATTTTTAACTGTCCTCTTGCTGATACATTGGCGCTATTAGAACACGGCTGGTGAGGTAAGTTAACACAACCTCCACACAAGTGAAGTCAATACTCAATTACAATGATAGGATCTTGAGCGATATCATCTCGAGAGAATGATTCTGCATGACGTCGCTGTGACAAATGACCGTCAACGAATGCTTTGTGTCGGAACGCTGACCGCATCTTCTGACGGACTTCAACCCAAGAAGTGCCGAGCTGAAAAGCAGATCCTTGGTAAATGGCCCTTACTTCGCACCATGTCCTCTTAGCCTAATATTTCCGCATAGTGTATAATATGGACAAGCACGAGATCGAGAAGTAAGCATACGTGCATGAAAGGTACGGCAGACTGCTAACAGTTATGCAGCCGTGTCCCCGTTTTGCACGATGTCAGAGATATTACGCTTGCAAAGGATGGCCATGTTGCCCTGGTCAGTTACGAAAATAAGGTCAGTACCTCTAGCATCTCTGGACAGTCTGTGGCATGAAGCTGACCATTGCGCTACACTGTTAGGCACCCCCTCAACTCTGGAAGCTGGAAACGTTTAAGGAAACTGTACGACTATCACTACGACACACGTATATGCCAAAGGTCCCGGTCGACTTCGCAGGTCCAAGTTACTTCGGTGGTAAAAACGATCAATTGGTTTTGTGCGCTGGCAAAGGTGAGTCTCATCTGATCCGCGGTAGGCATGACTATTGAGTGTTGGACATGGAAAGGTGGCGATATCTTTATATGGGATCGTGAATCGGCGGCACTCCTACATCACATACGTCCCCAGGCCCTTGGTGGAGGAGATCTGACATGCATTGCGTGGAACCACGCATCCGATCACTTTATGTTCGCAACTGGTAGCCATGACGGCGGTGTGAGGATTTGGTCAAACCAGCCATCTGAGGGTATCGCGATCGAAGAAACACCAAGTCGAGCCGCAAGTACCCATCCTGCACCTACACCACGCACTGCGTCACCGTCCCTCTACGACATGGATTATAGGACGGAAAGTCCTGCTGCAAATACTGAATCAAATGGAGGGACACCTGCAACTGGCTCGCAGGCGGATCTGCTGTCCCCGGATCACGAACGGAACAGGTCTGTGACATTCCATGAACCCTCATAACGATATTACTGGGGTTGTCCAGTACAACGCTTCTCTGTTTATGGTATCAGGTAGAAATATGTAATATAGTGTTGGTTCATTTATGACCTGCATGTTTTTGTAATCTAATCACGCATAGATACTCATTGGACATCTGAGCTTCTCTAGCCACAAGTTAAGCTTGGATGACGTGCGGGTTGGGGGCAAATCTCAGTAGTATGTGTGTGACTGCCCCGGAGGTACCTCGCCGTCCATTAGTGCTAGCGTTGATGCTGACATAAGCCAACTTTTGAGACGACAGTTTCCTTCCCGACCTGCCTCTTTCGGCCATACGCAACCAGCAGCATCTTCACGCTTCTGCATGGCCACTGTCTCGTCTACCGACTTCTGATACATGTACGTATTACTATACAGCAGATATCCAGATCGCTACTTCAAGGTAGGATCATCAATTCGAGGTACGCAGTACAGTCGATCAACGGTTATTGCGTATGATGGAGGGTCATGCACTCATGGGTTTACAGTCGTATGGTCCGTGCAGCGTGGACCGACGATTTGAAGTGTCTCCAGAATTACGCCGAGTGCCGTTAGGCACGGCCTACGGCGGACTGGAGTCGTCGAATGAGGTTGTCAACCAGACAGCGGCGACTGGGTCATGTGTCGTGAATAGCGCATTCGCGAAGACCAATATGGATTTCTAGAGGACAACCGACCCGACCTCGGTCGCTGTCGGTCCGCGCAGTTGAGGGTATTTAAGCCTAGAAGAGATGGACACCGGCTCTGACGATGACCGGAAGTCCTAGCAGGATGTCTCCTGCATTCGCTCTCATACTGGTTGCCCTAGCCTCCTTATCGCACTCCCTTGTCAATGCGGTTCGTATTGACATAGATGCGACGAAGTTCAACAAGTCCGACTTCGCCATTTCGTCATTTGTGGAACCAAACGGTAAGCAACCCATATTGCCTCCACAGCAGATATTGATGTATTGTTCATAGTGAACCGTGCAGACGATGGTGGTTTATACGCGGTTTGTATTCATCTTTACTGTCCCAATAACTATTGCATATAAACTCAGGCTGACGGGCGCGTTATAGGAACTCAGTAGGCTTTATTACTACAATAATCAACGTACGAGACTGACGTCCCCTTGACATGCGTTCAGTCCAGAACAGAGCATTCCAAGGTATGTTAGTCCGTTATTTGTTCCAGCCGGATGTTGACCGTGATTCTTGCACAATCATAGAGCAAACCAGCTACCTGACCATCCCCGGATGGACCAAGATTGGCTCACCGGCACTATATATCGACCCAGATACTCCATTGGGTGCGATAGGGCATTCCCTTGAAATATACGTGGCCGCGAACCGGAGCAAAGTAGCTGGCGAACGTGCGGGAATTTCAAACAGCGGTACGAGCGTGCGCTGCTTCAGAAGTACAAGAAACGAACTTACATGCACATTCAGGCTGGTATGGTCTACCGATTCGTGCTCAGCCTTACAACTTCTCCTTCTGGGTCAAACGCGACCATGTAGCGAAATTGAATGGTGATATCCAGGTGTCCCTGGTCTCGTTGACGGATAACGCAACCTACGCCACGGTTAATTTCTCAACATCGCGGGTGACTAAGGAGTGGAAGCAATTCTCCGCCGTGCTTCATCCCAAACAGGACGCCCCGGACTCGAATAACGTGCTTTCCTTGACCTTGGAAGTATCAGCCGATCACGCTCAGTACGCTTGGTTCAACCTGATATCCCTGTTCCCGCCTACGTATAAGAATCGGACGAACGGACTGAGAATTGACCTTGCGGAAGCCCTCGCTGATCTGAAGCCTAAGTACGTCCGTATCCCTGGTGGAAGCAATATGCAAGGCTAGTATATCATCACTGAACTATTGACGTTGACATTCATGCTAAAACTTGACGTCTGTGTAGGTGCCACTATTCCGCAGAGATTCAATTGGACGCTTTCACTAAGACCTCTCCAGGACCGTCCCGGACGTGATGGCTACTGGGGTATGCACAAGTTGCTAACCACTGTGTATAATCTAACTCGATCCTCGTAGTTGGGTATCAGACGGAAGGCCTCGGCTTAAAAGAGCTCCTGGATATGGTTGAAGACTTTGGCGCTACTCCTGTGCTTGGAGTATACGACGCATATGCCGCCGATGACGAGAGTATCCCGAACACGAGTCAGTTGGACAAGTATATTCAGAGCGTTGTTGACGAGCTAGAGTACGTTATCTCTATCTCTGTCAGGTAAATGCTGGGTGCTGATCTTGGGCTTCACAGCTTTGTCCTCGCTGATGCGAAAACGAACAAGTGGGGTCGCTTACGTGCAGAGCTCGGTCACCCTGAGCCATACGAGCTTCACTATGTGTAAGTTGTCTTCTGCCGTTATATGGAAGTGTGATATTGTTGCTCACCTTGTTTCCCCTAGCGAAATAGGAAACGAAGGTGCTAGGCATATTACCGGCCGACACTCATTCATCTCTGACTTTGGGACTCCTGGCAGATTTTACCTCCACAACGTACGATTACCGATGGCAACGGTTCTACGACGCCTTGAAGAAGACGCACCCCAAGGTCAACTATGTTGCTAGCGCGCATTTGGAAGGCGTACACCTCCCTGCGGTAGACGTTCATGACTTTAGTGGGCCAGACTTCTTCTACGACGCCTTCTCAAGGTACATAATCTGCTTACGCGAAGTACTCGTGACTATTGTACTTATCAGACATCCGACTTTAGATACGATACCTGGCCTAGAAACGGTACAAAGGCAAGTAAAACCACACTTGTCTACTTGTCTATACACTAACCTTGTGATTAGATCTTTGAGCTAGAGAATGCCGTGATAAACACAAACAGTGATGTGAGCACCGGTACGGCAATGATTCATCGGCTCAACTGACGATGTAACTTGCTAGGACCCTTTTGGCACGCCTGATACACGCCTGAAAACACCGTAAGAACTTGTCTCCGTCCGTCTCCACCACCACTGAAATACCCACGTTTTATTAGCACCCTCCAAGGGTCCATCGCCGAGAGCATCTTCCTCATGGGCATGCAGCGCAATGGTGATCTCATCATCGGCAGCAGCTACGCTCCTTATCTCGCAAACAACTATTCCTCGCAATGGACCCCGAACTTGATAAACTTCAACGTATCACACGTCTCCCTCTCCACGAGGCAAGTGTATCTACGCACTACGTTAATTTTATCAGAGGCTGACTATGATTGCCCGCCCATTTAGCTATTACGTCCACCACATATTTTCTCATGCGCGTGCAGACAAGGTGCATGCCGTCAGTACAGACGCAAGCTACGGTCCTCTCTACTGGGCCGCAACCTCTGTCAACGATTCATCGACTTTCTACCTTCATGTGGCGAATATCAATGAGATTTCTGTGCCGGTGACGGGCACCATCCAGGGCTCCCTCAAGGGCAACGCAACGTCAGTCACGCAGCAGCTCCGTGCGGAGGCCACGCTCGTCGCCGCTTCTCCCGGCCAGCCATATAACGTCACCAACAGCCTGGACACTCCAAATGCTGTCGTCCCAACCACGTTACCGATTACCATCAATCCGGATGACGGGGATCTCGCATTTAACTTTACTGTGCCCGGTTGGAGCTACGGTGTGTACAGGTTTAATGTATGATCGAGCAGTCTTTATAGCAAAACTAGCTGCTACCCGCGACTTCGTCACGGGCGAGAAAGACAACACTGTACAGTGAAATGATGAACGATGATGCCGAGACGCAAGCTTCGAGGTCATTAGGGTGTGTGCGGAAAAGTCGGTAC
>JAXQGN010000970.1:0-10623 GCA_037039805.1 Irpex sp. M6601 | reverse complement strand
TCGAAAAGTCGTCGATGAGGCATCCTTTTCGACACGCACAAAGGTAACCTCGCGGCACTTTTCCGGATCGGGCTGCACCAGATCGCTCCTTAAGGCGCCCGATTGCTCTTTCAGAGCTTGTTTACCTTTGTGCGTGTCGAAAAGGATGCCTCATCGACAACTTTTCGATGGTTATTCGCTAAGCTCTTTATCGAACTTTTCTACTTCAGATTAATGCTCACAAAATAGCTACAAAGGTAAGCTTTTCCTAGGCGGAAAAGCCGTGTGGAAGCGACTGATTAGGAATACTCAGGGATTATTATTCTACGAAAATTCGCGCCTCTGTGATTGCGTTTTGCCCGAGGTGCCCGTCATGACTTTGTCAAGTCACAATAGTGACCTTGTGACCTCGTCACATCAGATCTGACGGGGGTCAATGACCCTCCTTTTCGGCGCTTTTGCAGATTTTTGCGAGTAGCACAACATGTAGGGCTACTTTGGTCAAAGTAAGTGCACAGAAACACAAGGCATAACATTAAGATTGTATCTAGACGTAAAAAGAACCAAAAATGTCGTGACCTTTAAAGTTGAAGCTTTATGACGGCCAAAAGCTGGCTCTTAGCGCCGATCGATGCGGGCGGTTGTTGGAAGTGACGGACGAAGAAATTGGGTCATGGCAAGGGGAGCCCGCCGAAGGCGGGCCCCCCGCGAAATTTGGATCTAAGGCCAGGGGTGCCAGGGGGTCGGCTTTACCTGTTAAGGTAGTCCTCCCTAGCTTGGGCGATACAGGCGCCCGCACGTGCACCAGTTAGGTGCTGTATAGGGGCGCCAGCTTAGGTCGGGCCAGGACCCAAGGGACCCAGTTAGGTCCACCCCTGGCCATGAGGAAGTACCTCTCGTCGGTGGATAGGTCATGGGAGGGTATGTGTTCCTGTACGCTCCATGCACCTGGCTATTACTTACTTGCACTGGCATCTGACTACGATAGGGATACTCCGTAGGATAATAGTCACCAGTGTACGTATTGGGCAGGTGTGCTGCGTGTGTGGTGACCGGAGTGCCTCTGAGTAGCTGTTGAGCTGTAGCAGGCGGCATAGCGAGTCCAGTTATTTCGGGAGCTTGGGGTACGGCAGTCGGTCGCGACTTCTTTGCCACACGCTCGGCTTCGTTGACGTCGTCTGCAGGGCTACGCTTCGGCTTTCGTGACACCTTCGGCATCGGAGTGAATGTAGCCTCGACGCCCTCGGTCCGCGCCATTAACTCCTCGCCATACCGGTCCCACCACAACCACGACGGCTTCAGCATCCCTTCCACCACCTCTCGCGTCAAAGTGCCAACGGACGACAAGTTGGCGACCTCGTCATCGCTCAGGATAGCTGAAGAGTCAAGCGGGGAACGGCGATGATCACGCTCGAAGACGGTGTCACGCCACTTCTCCAGGAGGTTGCGCATGGACTCGTCAGGAAGGCCTTTTGCCAGGGGCTTGATAGTGGCAGAAGACTTCGTTAAGGGTGCTGGACGTGTGCGCTGCAGGAGTGCAGGCACACATATGTCGCAGCATGCTACCGTTGAGCCTACTCTCACGGTCAGCACAATTAAGCCTGGCTTGACAACGGTGCTGACTCTCACCTGGATCCTGCGCGTTGTCGAAGATCTTCGCCCATAGCTTTCGGCGGCAGGTGACACTCTGGACGAAGGCAAGTAGTCCCTCGTCGTCTGCACAGAGATCAAGTACTGGTTGCTGACCTGTGGGGACGTCATCGTTACCAGTGCAGCCGCCACGCTTCACTCCGTGAGTGACCGCCCACTCCTTCAACACCGCCTTTTCTTCTGTTGTGCGCTTTGTTCGCGCTTTCTTTGCTTGTGTTGCCAGAGCTCGCGCGTCATCAGTCGTTAAAGCGATTGCGTAGACGGAAGGTTCAACTAGTAGCACGGCCAATCCCTCTTGATTGGCCCCACGCGCCGCTCGCCCTGCCCTCTGAATGAAGTTTGACAATGTTCCTGGGAGCTTCCATTGTACCACCACACGTATATCCGGGACGTTGCATCCCTAGAAGCCGGCATGAACGTTGTGCGGTGATAATCAGTGAGTTGACCACTTACCATTCCGGCAGCCTCCGTGCATATCAGGATGCGAACATTCCCTTCCCTAAACTCGCTCATAGCCTTCTGACGGTACGGTAGGGAGAGTCGCGCATTATACGGCCGTATGGTAGTGTCATCGAGCTCTGGGTTCCTCTCTCGGAGAACATCACGTAAGTGCTGTATGATCTCTGCCCCAGTGTCAATGTCATCGACGTAAATCCAGGTCTTCGGTATGTCCTCAATCGAGGAAACAGTGTCGGGTATGACAAAGTCGAGGTCGGTATACGTGTTCATGGGGTTCTGGCACGCACGAACGACAACAGATATATTCGGTCTGTTGTTGCCAATGTCGACAAAGCTACTGGTGGTCTTCGAGAAGTGTAGCTTGCTTTGGATGTCCCGGCGAACACGAGCAGTAAGGGTCGCCGAAACAGCAATGACTGAGGTAGAGGCGGGTAGGAATGCGCGCACATTACCAAGGGTTGCGTACTTTTTGCGGAATTGGGCTCCCCAATGCGATATGCAATGTGCCTCGTCGACAAAGAGAGCTATTACTCTTGGCGTAAATAGCCGGTTACGGAGGAGACGTTCGATGAAGGAACGAGATTGCATCATCTCGGGCGAGACTAGTACGACTTTGTACTTCCCAGTAAGTATCTCCTGAGCTATTAATGAGATTATGCCAATGCAATAGCACTGTGTTGACGTACCTTGGCTGCCACAGGCAAAAGCGCACCGTTTTTACTATGTATCGAGATTGCATCCAGCCCGAATTCGTTTTTGAATGTTTCTACCTGTACGTTACAACTTGTGAATATTGTGATTGATTTACTAAATGATTTTCAGACGTACCATCTCCTCTGCGAGTTGAATAAGAGGAGTCGAGATGAGCGTCACTCCATCTTTTATCCAAGTATGGGGGCCAGCCGCAATAGTAGTCTTGCCCGCACCAGTCGAAGCGTGCACTACCATATCGGTGCCTTCGATCTGAGCCTTGATAGCTTCAAGCTGGAAGTCATACGGCTCACGACCGTATGCCTTACGCAGCCTGTCTTTCAAGTCTTCAGTCTCCTCAGGGGTTCGTGCAGAGCCGGCTTGGTTTCGAGATCCCCAGCTTGAACTTTTTCGAGTTTTAGCCTTGCTGCGAGGGCCTTTCATAATGAATAAGGAGAGAAGAGGGCTGGGAGAGATGTACACTGTAGGTGTCTGGGTCAAGGATATACGTAGCTCTGTTTACCCCAAGCCCAAACAGCGGATGTAAATATACATGACAATTTTCAAGCAAAAGCTAGAGTACGATCAGCACCACTGTGACCACACATATGTACCCTCTCCCCTCACTCCAACTATCCTTTCCGCATGGCTCAACTCCCGTGGCCCATGAACAGCAGCAATCTGTTGAATCCAAGGTTAGCTGACCACTCGAACTCGATATCAGACCGAGCGAGGACTGGGCGCTTTCTAACAAATGACTTACCGTGGTCGTTTTCAGTACACCACCGCGAACCCGTACTGGACGGCTTCAATATCCCAGTACAGGCCATGATAATAAGTCTCCAGAACTCGAGAGCGATGCTAATAAGTCCCCAGGACTTGCGAGCGACACTTCATATGAGCGAAGTTCACCTATAGCGGGTACCGCCAAGCAGCAAGCGATAGTACGTTCGCAGAAGACCCGGAAGCTCACAATGGCGACTATCTATGAAGAGCGACGGGAGCGAAACACATGGAGATTCGAAAACGCAGACGTACCAGGCTTAGATGAGAATAATCATGGTGAACCGGTCGAGCCTGAGATCGAAGACAATTCAAAGGCCCGTGAACGAGTCTTCTCGGCAATCTTAGACCAGCTTGCCGTTGCTGAACTCACTTGTGGAGATCTCGTAGAGTGGATATCCGATCCCAACTCGTCATGCCCAGCGGAGAACCGTTACAACGGTTTCTTTGCAGCCAAAGATCAGGTTAAACGGGTTCTTGGTCATTGGTCCTCATGGAAGAACTGTAGTTCAGGACAGGCTCTGCTTCGTGACTGGACTTTGGCCTTTGTTAGCCGTCGGATCACCAAAGAAGGCAACAAAGCGACGGAAAGCAAGCTATTACAGTCACGCACCATGGCCATTGACCGCACTTTCGTCTTAAAGTTCGATATCATGCGGTTGTACAAAGAACTTCGCGAGCTATGCCAGTGCCCTACCACACTTCAGCTGTTCCACGCGCTATGCACAACACGAAAGCAGGAGAGGAAGATGAAGGATAGTTCAAAGATGACATTACGAAAGCAGCTGGTAAGTATTCCATTCAAGTTTCTATCCTTGCTTATAACTCACCGGCAAATATTGTAGCGTGTGGCGACAGCTGCGCTTACCCTCCTAGGCGAGCGTAGCCAGCAAAACGGCTACTTCAAGCATGTAATAACTCTGTACCTATATGCAACAGGAGCATCACGCCAAGCTATCAGTGTACTGGCGCACCTTGGTGTTGGCAGCAGCTACACAACGATTGCAGCCAGCAATAATGAGGCTAAGGTGGACAGCGAGCCTCAGCCCAAGCTACACAGCGAAGTGACACTCACCTCCGAGTCTACACCCTCATCGAGTGCTATTCCCAGCCTACAAAATAGTGAAGCTGCACTTGCGACTTGGACGGAACACGATGACGCGGAACATCATACCGAGTGCATTGGGGAAGACGAAGAACTTCAAGACTCAGAGTCATCGGACAGCTCTGCCTCGTCAGAAGAGTCGGACAGCGGCTCAGACCTCGATACCGTTGATGGGTTTGAATCTGACTCGTCCGAGCCAGGTTTGAAACTCGATGAGCCTTGTATAGGTAATGGAGATCAGCGAGAGAGAACTGATGTGGTATACACTGAGGTGAGGTTCTGATGTTGTCTATGCTGTAAACAGCTCACTCACTGTTATACAATGTCGTTATCTTGAAGGTACCAGAGCGCGAGAGCGTTGCAGTTGAGGGTTCTGAAGCAACCACCGGCGGCAGCGCTACTAGTAGTGAACTTCCTCCTGCAGGTGCAGGTTCGAAGTCCCAGGGCTCTACACCCAAACGCCGCACCTATACAGGCCTACTGTTGCGTCTATCCCAATCTTGCCGCCAAGATACTCGGAAGGTTGCTCAGGATAATCCAGTCGCTCATGTTTACGACAACATCAATTGGCTTCAGAAGGTGGCGGAGGCTATACTGGGGCGCTCGCAAACACAGGAAAACGACACCTGCGCAACCGTGTTTCCCCTCTTTGAAGCGGATCCAGATGACTTGCTAACGAAGGATCTTCTGGCGTCGATTGACAAAGCTCCCCCTCTGACACTCGAGGATATCATTCTCTCGCCCGAGGAACAGGATATGCAGCGTAAGTGTATGATACATGCAGTCCTCCGTATCCTCGTCAAATATGGTGGCGAGCACTACAGCCGCTTCAAGAACGATGTTGAAGAGAGTACACCACGCACGGAGGATCAGATTAAATTGCACAAGACCGACGTCTATCCCCTTCCGACTATGAACATCAACGAGTCCTCCATCACCGGGAATGCGGAGGTCATGGAGACGATCTTCACCAAACTTGGCAATGATATTGAAAGCCCAGAATTTCAGGACACCATCCGTATCGTATGTGGAGACCAACTCTCAGTCGCTAATCTACGTTCTGTCACGCTAAGCCGTGTAGGGAACGATTCACCATCCCAAAGCTTCCCCAACATTGTCACTGTCCCCGGCCTCTTCCATGCTCAGATTCACAGCATCTCCAGTCTTTTAGAAGCACACTGGGGAAGCGCAGAAGGTGCACAAGATCCCGGATCCCTTCACTCACATAATGCTATGCTCTCCCGAAAACCGATTCTACTCTCTGCGCTTCCTCCATACCGGACTTGTCGGGACCTTGTCTTCGTCTCTCTCTACGCCCGAGTTCTCCGTTGCCTTGAGCTCGTCTCCGGATGCGACTCACTTGATGAATATCCCCAAACGGTAACGTTCACTTAGCTATATCAACACGCGGCTGAAATCGTCGATCAATACGCAAATGCCCAAGTCGCGATGAAGCTGCGCAGGGCACGCACAGCTGAAAAACGGAAAGCACAAGATAAGCGAAGCCCTCAGGGTGATGTCGTGTTTGAGAACGCCGTCCTCTTTATGCGCGATGCGCTGCTTATTCGAGAGTTTACTGATGCAATCAAGGCCGGCGACTCAGGAAGACTGGTGATTAGTCTCAAGACGTTCACACTGAGCTATCGTGGTGGCGGCCGCACGAAATATGCCTATGAGATGTTGCATATACGCCACAATCTGGCGCATATCTGGCCCAAGCCACTGAGGTACGTACTATTCCCTTTTTTGTAACTCCAGTTCTACAATGCATTAACTCACGCCACGGTTCCGTACTATTAGGAAGATCGTGCTCGACAATTGGGTCGCGAATCCGACAGGATTTAAAGACTCCTATGTGCCGCTCGACTTACTTCAGGAGCACATGAATTTCTGGATTAAGGTGAGCTGTCAATTTCCATGCACCGGATAGACCTCCGACTCTTACACCTGTGGCGCCACACCTACTCTACAGACCATATACAATGCAAATGGAAGCAATGCATCGTGGGAATGGCTTGAGAAAATATCTCCATGTATAGACGTTCTACGGCGTCTCGCAGACCACATGAACAGTACGTTAGGCTCGAAACTTGGCCAGAAGCACCATGGCCCCGACCTCAGCAAAGATATTCGCAAGTTGCTCGACTCCCCACGTGAGAAGGCAGTCTATGATGTCAAGATCGGGCGTACCGTTGATCAAGCAAACGCCGAAGTCACCAACGTGGTTACAGCTGGCCTCCAAGCACTACCGGGCCCGCTACGGGAGTATAACGAGCGATTCGAACAGCTCCGTAAGAAGTACAGGCAAAAACCGTTGATAGGCGAAGGTAAGTAAATCTATGTCCTTGCTCGCAGTAATGCCACTAACCGTCAGCCTGTTCGAATCAGCACTCCTTGGCCCAGCAAACAGCCAGCCGGGCAGCTCGATTCTCGAGCCCGTTCCAGTCGTGCAACCGAATAACAAGCCTGACGACGATGACGACCTATGGGCGGCGATCGACGACATAGGGACTAGTGCAACAGATGTCCCATTCACTCTCGAGAGCGAAGACAACTACCCGCTCGGCCTGGACTAGTAAACAAGCTTCTATATCGTTAGTACACTCATTATGGGCCCAACTTCGTTGCACTTACGCAGTAAAATAGTAGTCACCGATTACAGCCTTCGGCTAAGCCTGTTGACCTTGCGAGCCGGATAGGCTAGTGGGCCAGCACGCGTATATCATAACTCATTTAATATATATATATTGTAGCTGGCTTATGTATCTACCTATCTCTATAAACAAACTTCTCGTTTTGATGAGCGGATGCTGTGATATTCAACGTCGACGCCTCAGGCCTACTCACGAACGCACGATTTTTCTAAGTACGTTTTCACACGGTCCGGCGCTTAGAGGGGGGGTCGAGTTTCACGGTTCAGTTTTACCAGTCCGCTCGCAAGCTCGCGCGTCCCTTTGCTGGTTTTGATGGACGCACGTGGGGCTTGTGATCGGATCTGGCTGGCGAGTCTATTTTGGATTCACCTCCCGACGATCAGCTTGAATCTCAATTGGATCGGCGCGTGATCGAACTGTGAGACTCTGAGTGAGCTGCCGGTTTCTCCCGAACTGCTTCTAGACGCGTGCCACGATCACCAGCTGCAGGAGCGGAGACTACTTTCGAAGAGCGAACACGAATTTGGGACCCTCAAAATGGTTGAACGACTATGTGTGATGGAAGGTAAGCGCGACTGAGGGGGCTTATGTGCGTCGCATCCGCGCTAACGTATGAGCACAAGGACTGCCCTTGTACCACAAGCTTCATCATCGGAGCGTATGTACACACAATTGACATCATCTTTCGACACTAATGTCTGTTGCCAGCGCTGCTACTACTGTGATCGTATGGGCACATTAGTTGAGTGCTCTGACAGCAACTGTCCCAATGCCGTATGTCTTATCTCGGACGAGGGACGGCCTTCGTGTATTGTGGGTGTAACACACGGGCGACAACTGCCCAACATCTTTCTGTGCCCTGCATGTTGTCGTCGAAAATTGATAGAACCCGGGGTAGGTTGGCAGTCTGTAAACCCTGTATGGACACTGATGAACTTTATGAGCCTAGTACCGTCTGAAGTCTGGTGTTCCCCTTATACCTCGGATTTGGACCGGGGGGCCGTTAAAGTCGTCTATACTTCTTTGTTTGACGATGGATAACGATCAATCTGGTGTCCCCGAACGATGGATGGACACGGTGAGAGATCAGTATGTGAACTATGAGGAGCAGGTAAGCAGTATGTCTCAATTCAGGATCACGTTTTGATGAACTTGCAAGCTCTGTGCTCTCCTGGGAGTAATGTCAGACCATGGCGACGGCGATGTCGCTCCTCAACTGACCTCGTTCTTGAAACGCTGCGAGCCATCCGCACCGAACGTTACGATCGCCATTCAATGCCATAGTCACATTCACAATGGTCATCTCATATTCGAAGAGGACGCAGAAGGCCAATTGGTCTACACAACCTTAGAAAACGTACGTTCAGATATACTTTGTACTATATTGACATCTAACTGATTTTAGATATTGCAAAGATTTGCCTCTCCGCTTTACGAGGAGCTTTGCGCTATGGAATCCGTCAAGGGCCTGATATTATCGGTTTGCGGCCCAGCGATCAATGTGCCAGAGCGACGTATTGAGCTCGAGGATCTCATCCGCCGGTACGATTGTACCATTCACGAAATGAATTTGTACTTACGAGTTGTTTTCTTACCAGACGCCAGTTTACATACGTCGTTGCCTTTAGCAGCCCTGATGTATTTCCCGCAGACCTCGCCGGCCCAGTAGCATCCTTTCTGTACCGTGTCGCCTCACGGGCACCCTCGAGAGTGACGTTCGATGTGCTCTGGCAAGCCTTTCTGGAGGCGTTTTCTTCTGATCATATTCTGCGACGGACCCCTGCCGTATTGATTACTAGGGTGCATCACGTAGTAGAAGCGCGAGTAATTCTCCGCTCTCGCACGTTTGACAACGTATGGGGCATTTCCCACGTACCATGTTGGAATTGCCATGGCACGCTAGTGGTGGCCAAACATCCACAAAAGGTCGACCGCAATCAGGGATATCACCATTGGCTGATCCTAAAATGCGACACCTGCAAGACGACCACCGGAAAGCTTCGTCGTCCTCACTGGCTTGAACCCGTCTCAAACGACAAGCCATTTTTCTGGAAACCTCTGGACTGCTCGGTGGCGGACTACACGCACAATTGTGTGTTAGCAGTCGGGACAAATCAGGCGGCACAAAAGAAAACCCATAGGTCATAACTCACACCTCTCATAACTTAGTTCATACCCGAAAACTCGTCAGAGCGAATACTGAGACCTACCGGCTACTCGGATGCTAAGGCTTGCACTACAACATCAGTTTTGCGTTTCCGCTCATAAAAACCACACAGTCCTGTCTACATATATCTCAGTGGGTATGATTCCAAAATTTAGCTGAAACAGAGGAGAGTAGCCTGATGTGCGCATGTTTTTTGCGAGCGGAGCGAGCATACATTGGCTAAAAGGGGATCACCCTGGTTACTTCGCGGCGCCTAATTCATTGCACCCGTCGATTTACGGTGGGTCACGGTTCTATGGCCTCTGTATATCTCATTTTCTCTGGTAAAATAGCTTGGGACTCGTTGTATATATCTATGTATCACATTACGCCACAAGCTATGTAAATCCGTCACGTTTATCCGTTCAGTTTTTCTCTCCATAACACCTGCCTGACCGCGGCCGCTTCTCTTGAGGCCTGAGTCCTGACGGGTTTCGTCGTGTTTCGTCGCGTGTAGCGTTTATCTTGGCCTTCTATTGAATGCTATACACTATAATACATGTAAGCCAATTGTGTGTACCAATCCTCTCACTGTGTGAACCCCTGTGCCCGTAGGACGATGCGCATAAATTTGCGGCGGCCATTGCCTCTGACACGCGAACGTCTGGTGCTTAGCGGATATGGCTCGTAGATAGCCAACAGCAGCACAGATACAAGCATAAATTTAAATACCTTACGCGCGTGATATTGCGCAGCGAGCCTTGTCGGTCTGCCGATCGATATTAAGTACTGCCCACGTTTAACCTTCAATCCGTCCCCTCTCCCTGTTCCCGAAACAGCTCAAGATGTCTGAAGAATTCTTCAATACCCTTCCCGATGCAATGAATGCTCCAGATCCTCCAGCCATTGCGCCGCTTATCTTGCCCACAACTCCCGGCAAGCGCACTCGTCAGCAAACCGAAGCCACGGGGGAGCCAGATGATGACGAAATTGCATCGGACCCGGAGCCTGCTATCACAACCTCACAGTCCACCACTCCCAACTAGAATTTTGCTGCCTACACTCGTTCCGTTGCACGTCGCTGCGAACTGCAAGACGAATACGCATCCGAATTACAAGACTTCGCACAAGCGAGTAATTTACCTGAGTAATGCTTC